>SRMA01026810.1:158565-208098 GCA_007224835.1 Danionella cerebrum | reverse complement strand
ACTCGCCTAGGAACATAGTTCCACTGCGCTTAATATCGCGCTAATAATACATTTATATAATTTAATAAAAATACCGAAAAGGTACGCAGGTGTACCGAACCGAACAGGCCGTACCGAAACGTTTCAATACATTACCGTGAACCGTTACACCCCTAATCCCTAACTAATCTGTCTGAAAACCTGAAGAAATATCTTCTAAACGCTGTTCTAAAACCTATGCAGGTTTATCAATTACAATTGTCTAATTCATTTATATGGAAAACGTCAATGAAATAAGATTTAGACAAACCCATGCTCTTCATATAAAACACGCTGAATGTTGCTTTATTTTAAGACTGAATTCATGGAAAGACATGATGCAGTGTAAAGAAGCAAAATGGAAGCTACAGCTGTGCAGCGTTAGAAAGTCAAAAAAAGAGACAAAAAAATAATAAAAAATAACAATTCTATGCATTGTTGTACTTTCTCAACAGGGAGCTTGGTGGAAGGTAGTTTAACAAGCAAACTTCATGAGTTTCAATTGCCTAGGCTCTTCTGAATTCATGTGTTTCAGTTGCAAGCAGATCATTGTAATACCACTGCAATGACAAAAAAGGTCACTCCTATAAAATATTCAGACAAATTTGAATGTTGTAAAGATTAAGAAGGTACATGCAAATACTACAAAAGCCATTTGAGGGTGCCGTCTTCAACTGATGTGCAAATTATGTCAATAAGAATAGTGTCATCTAAAAAAAAAAGAAGCCTTGAACTAGAGCTGAGCATTTCAATCTTTTTTGGGGGAAAAAAAAGACTATGTTCTCACGTATAGACAGCCATGTTGGTAAATGTGTATACAATGCATGAATTCCTGAGGAAGAGGCGGTCAATACAGAATAGAAGCTCACCATACCATACCAAAGTAAAACTTTGCATATCAATATTACAAACAAACTAAAGTGGTCAGGGAGCCGAGCATTTCAGTTGGGGATGAAATAACAGCTGTTATTTTTATCTAACAGACATAAAAGATGGAATTTATACTCTGCATAGGGAAAACAAACAACAAAAAAAAGAATTCCTTTTGACAAAAAAAAGGAAGTCAACAAGAGCAAAACAAAGCTCAGGCATGTCATGTCTGTTTTTTCACTAGACAATCTTTTGCAGTCATCCAGAGATATCGGCTTTTTGCTCATGTCAAGGACTGACATACATTTATGACATGGGTGGAGCATGGTGGAACACATTCGCGTGATGACCTCACACTAACATGAACAATTAAGAGAAGAGTACGATGAGGAAGTGGCATCAAAAGGAGATGGTGAGAGAGAATAAACAGCTTTATGAAATTCTTCTCATTCATCTTTATGGGATACATCTCAAACAAAGCAATCTGGGAATTGTGTGCTTTTGTAGAAGGCAGTAAATTTTCATCATTATAGTGGGGGAGTGCACACACATTTCTGTTCCAACACCTGTAAATGTGCGATTTTAATCCGAGGTCCCCTTTTGACAACTGTGATGTGGTACCTTTTGCACCTCAGGTTGACCTTAATTATATTCTACACACTACATCCGTTATGTTGAAATATAGAGCAACTACTCCACACAAAGATATCAATCCAATCCCTACTTTAAAATGCACAACAGAATATAAACTTACAAAGCATAAAAATGCAATTTCAAATTATAGATATACGTTTAGAATGGCAGTAAAAAACTCCTCTCTGTATCTGTTATCAACTAGGATTGATGTAGAATCTGGCCGACAGACCACTATAGTCCACCAAGTCTCTGCGCCCAAATAAACTCTAATATTTTTAATTATTTTTTTTAACTTAAGATGTTTCACCATCATATTGGCAGAATTTTGTCTTGCGTAATATTTAGCCCAATTCAGAAAAAAAAGATTGAACATATTGTTGCAGAAACAGGAATTTCGTTTACAAATAGGAGAGCACACGATGGCCCTGTACTTGTACTACATTTAATTAAACAAAAAATGTTAAGCAACCTATTTAATCATTCACTTTAAAAACAGACAAAGCAAAAGTAAAACACAAAGTTAAATAAACCTACTGAACAGAACGTCATAAAATAATAAATATATCAAACCTATCAAATAATTCCAACACCATTGACCAACATCAGAACAGAGGGCTAAAAAGAACACCAAGAACAAACCAGTCTTAACTACAATAATTCCATAAGCGCATGATTAAACATAACTTTACAAAACAGTAACACAGTATGAATACATAGTGTTTTTGAGAAAAAAAATGGCTCTTCAAACCTTTTCATTCCAACAGAACCTGAATATTAAATGTATGAAGCTGGATTTAAAATGCTAATTTGGAATTAAAAAATATATTTAAAAATTCTGCATATTCTGAAACATTGTGATGTAAGTTCAAGGATTAACAAAATATCATATTAGCCACCAAAAATCCAGGCTTAGTAGCAATTGTTCTGTTAAACAGATTATAGTCAACAGAACCTGTTCACATCTAGCACATGAGGTCAACCATTAAATGCAAATAACAATCCAATACTGTGAAATCTAGTTATGTCATGCGGGCTTTGAATAAATATTGGCTGTGTTCATTAAATACATAAGCAGTTAGGTATCTACGAGGAAGATCATTGATCAAATCATAGTTTCACTTTCAAAAGCTGTTGAGTATACTATTTGCGGAAATTCTAGCAGCCGAGCTCACCTTAACAGTAGAATAACACTTCAGGTAAACAGTCATTCAATACTTCCTGCCAATGTATTAAACAGCAGACATAACGAACACCTACACAGCACTCAAGACTTCCTGAAAGTTCATTTTAAATACCCATAAACAGATGAGTGATTGCGTTTTGATCCAATAACAAAAAGGAAAAAAACACTTAAAGACTGCAGCCAGTGTTCCTGATCAGTAATAATAGACATCTAATGGTTGCTAATCACAAAACATCAAATGCACAAAGCTTGAAACGATAAGATAACAGGTTGTCAGAATAAATTGTTTTTCAGTGCAACGCTGCATAGACAAGTTTTGTTTGGGATTAGTTGAGTGGGTGTTATTTTTGATCTCAGTGGAGCGGAATTACTACATCTACAGTGGACATCTGGTAACATTTTGGCTTTTATGAAGGACCTGCCAGGTAAACACATAGTGTAGACACATGTTTAGTGTACATTGTGTCTGCCAATCCCACAAGCATTAAGGCTGGTGTTGTGTCAGAAAAACATGCCTGATTGCACTTCGTATAAAATCTGTATCTACAACTTTTTACGATGTCATTATTTACATATTTTGCATTAGAAATGCACTTAGCTGTACCTGTAAAGACATTTGCTCTCATGGGTACCAAAACATTTCTGCTTCACTTTTTCACTGTCTTCGGGAGCCACCAGGACTACTCACACCTATGTGTTTGTTTCATTCTCACGTTTTCTGGTCGGGCAGAATCTCCCCAAACTCCTGATCACAGCAAAAAACTACTTTTTAAAGTCATTATTTTCATTGCTTGGCAAACAACTGTGGTGCCATTAGCCATGTCTTCGGAGTTTTTGTCTTTTATTAGTGATGTAAAAGGGATCCTTTGATTTGCATGTTTAGTCTTTGGAGAGGAAGCAATCGCCTCCCAAATACAACCACAAAAGGAACATTTTAAAAAGGCGAGAAAACCCCAAAACAGAAAAGCTGTCTGTGCAGCAGTAGGTGAGCTCATTTTGGTTCATTCATAATATTTTACAATGTTAAACATCTTGTTTTGTTTTTTTTATTTTGTGCAAACATAAAAATTGTCAGTTTAATAAATGTTTTACATTTGAGTTATTAAAGACTCTGTGTTATCTCTTACAGTTTGAAAAATAAAAATTCACACAAACCCTCAATTTAACAATTCTATGTTTTGGAACCAAACCCTTCAGATATTGTTTGTGCTCTATAAATATATTCATAATACAGGGTTCTCAAGTCTTTGACACATATTACATTGTTCTCACACACCCAGCAATTTATAGCTGTGATCGTTTTGGTTCTGATCCAGACCTTCAGATCTCAAACGAATCAACCCTTGATGGAAAGCATTCTAGTCTCAAATGGAAGATGCTCGTAATCCAGCCAATAACAAGCAGTGGAGGGTGGGATTTTCACAGTTGGGAAAACAATGGATAACTAGACTCTCAAAAATGTCATGTTTGAAATGTTGAAGTTACATTTTATTTTATTTCAATTGTACAACATTTAAAATGTGTACTTCCTATAGTTGTACTTTTTGGCTACGTTCAAACTGCAGGTCAATGCTCAATTTTTTTATTATTAAATACACTCACATTACTGATGATATGAGACCCGAATCGGGCCTCTGTCTAAATGTATGCGGTTCCAACACACAAGCACAGAAGAGGAGACAACATCATTACGTGAACGCTCTGCAAGTGGTTTTGTGGCTTTATTGAAGTTACTGTGTGATCAGAGACAACTTTATTATTATTATTATTTATACAAACGGAATAATGGCAGAAGCAACAAGTTATTTTGACAAAACAATCTTCATTGTACTTCTTTAAGCACCTTCCTGTAGCAAAATTACTGGTTCTTTATTGCAACTTTTAACTTTCCGAAAGCGCAGCTGAATGCCGATAAATTATGAAAAGCCATTCAGATATGGGTCGCTTTTGAAAAAAGTTTGTCACGAATCCGATCTAGGACTACATATGAAAGCGACCTGGGACACATTTAAAAAAATATTGCCATTCAGACAAATCTGACAGCCCATATATGGGCAAATTTGGGTCGCATTGTGCTGCAGTAAAAAATGATATTTTTTTTTTGCTCATGAAATGGTAAGAAGATAATAAATGGCATTTATAGCAACATTAGTTAGCGTTTCCAAATGTAACTCAGAAATTAATGTTACTGCAAGCTAAGCTGTTGTGAAGAACCAATTTATTTATTTTTAGAACACTGCCCTTATTATTAATGACATTTTGCGTTGGGGTGGGAGTGTGACAGCTCACCCAGAAGTGCGATCAAAGCATAAGAACCCTGATAACACAATAGAAAAGCAGTTCAATTTGTGAATACCATTACTATAATCCATTCAGCCGGTCATATTATAATAAACTCAGTTTATTCTGGCAACGTGAGCCATGTGTTCAAATACTACACTGTATGAACTATTTTTAAGACTTCACTTACCTGTTTAACACAAAAATAGCCAAGATTTTCTAAAGGTCTCGCCTCGATACACCTTGAGAGCCTCAACCCTGCCTCACCTGCATGTCGCTTTCTAGTAATCCTGAAGATCTTGATTAGCTGGTTCAGGTGTGTTTGATCTGGGTTGAAACAAAACTCAACTACAAAGTGGATTTTATGAGTGTATATGTAACAATAAAAAATGTATTTGACGTTTCAAAACAACAGGACTTACTTCCCTGTTCAAAGTCAGTTTTATAAGTCTAGGCCTTGGTCGTGTTATTTAAAAGGCATCCTCTGGACCAACTAATGAACCCCTAGCAATACATTTGGTCCAACCTCAACCTCAAGAAAAGGTTGTAATTGTGGAAAAACAACGAGACAAACACGTGAATTAATTTCTCACAGCTGCTTAAGTAGAAAGCACTTTAAAGCATCCTATTTGCAACCCTTCACTGTGGCCTGTGCCGCCCGAAGAGGTTTTCTTGTTAGTCAGCTTCCTAGGTTTTTGAAACACAACCATCTCTTGCTCGTCTTCCTTCAAGACAGGATTAGTGGAGTTAATGAGCTAAAGCACCTCAACCGAGTCCCAATCTACAATCACCGGCTGCTACAGCCCTGAAATATGAAGTAACGATAAAGTCAATGAGACTCTATTGATTTCCTAAAACTGGTCGTGTTAGCATGCTAGCGCCCAGCGTTTCCCTTTGTGTCACTTTTCAATCCGTCGTATTTCAAACAAACACGTGAGCACACGACGGAAATGAGAATTGCGCATATATATGACTTAAAAAATTATATACAACCATTACATGACGGTTAATCGACCGTTGGGGTTAAAATGGTAAAACCGACGGAGACCAAACAGAGCTTTACGTTACATTTCGAACCGTTTCTTGGGCGTGTTGCAGCTTTAAAAATGTTATAATATTACCGATTTTACAAATCTGAGTGAAAAAGGGGGTGAAGTGTAGACGTTTGTGTGATATTTGCTGCCACTCACCAGGAGTAGCTCTGCTCCGCCATGTCAGTCAGTCAGGCAGGCAGCGGCGGCGGCGGCTGAGGACACAGGTTCGGCTGAAACGACGAGATTATCTGCTCCACAAGCTCACAGATCCACCTTCTTCACTGAGAACACTCCGATAACAACATGGCGATGTGTTTTCCTTCGGCAGCTCGCAGCAGAAATGACAATGACTGTGCTGCTAACCGCGGCTAAGAAACAAAAGCGGTCCGGGGGAAAACAGAAGCGTTTCGCTGACTTCAGCTGGCCGGCTGGAGGTCCTCGCCCTGCTTACAAAAGCCCTCAGATGAGCTGCAGACCCATCTTGGGTGTGCATGCAGAGAGAGCTGTGCTTACCCCACTAGCTGTAATGGAAGCTTACGGGCAGCTTTGTTTTCTATGGAGAGCGCGCGACTGTCGCCCCTGCCAGAGAAAAGCGCGTGCACGAAGGCCTTTGGCCAGACGAGTTTGAGGGAAATGTCTCCTCCACGAGGTGGCGAGCGGTACTGCAGCTTGAATAAGCTTCACCACTCATCCTTGGGAGAACGCACTCTTATTTGCTCGCTATTTTGTGTTGATTCTGATAAAAAACAACAACACATATTTAGTGAAAAAGAGGGAGTACTTGAAGGATCTTTTGCGAAAAAGGATAGGCTTTGTGCAGCGTTGTGACGCAAACAGCATTGAAATCTGCAGAACCTGGACTGGGACACAGCTCATAAATACTGACATGCATTTTAGTCACATGATCACAACAAGAACAAAGAATTATTTTAAAGAAAATTACCATTAATAAATGGTAATATAAAGTACTGTGACTGAGGTTTAGGCAGGTGTGACAAAATGCTGAAATTAAAGAATGCAACATTAATTCTCATGGATACACTTGTACAAAGTCAGGAATATGGTAGGATTATATTGAGATGTTTGATACACCATACAGGTGCTAATGATCAGCAATATCACACAAAGGTTGAAACCCAGTCATGAGCTGAAACAGAAACAGCTGTGTAGGAGGCTTAAATAGTGGGAGAGGAATGGCCACACATTGCTAGCAAAGTGAGGTTTTGTCATAGCAAGATTGAGCACAGCAACAAATAATAACCTGAGTAGAACTAACCACCGTCTCATTCTAGATGTGTGATAACTACTATATTAATGGAAAAAGAATTCAGTCAGTATTCAGACAGGTCCTCCTAGATTAGTTATGCTATTGTGCGTAATTCTTTTGAATAATTTGATAGTGTGTGTCTTTCACTGCATGTATGAATGAAGTAGTATGAAAGTATGGAAATCCATTTTCACCAGGCTAAAAGTATAATATTTTTAGAAATTCTGACTTAAAAAGTTGACATTTTCAGAAAAATGTGAAATTGATAGATGTCAAAATTTTGACATACAAAAGTCAAATGCCATTTTTTTCCACCCGAAATAGGCAGGCCAGTAAAAAGGCAAACAAAAAGATGTGGAAAAACTGCATTATCCCAAGTAAGTGATTATTAGTAATGTATGTCAACTACATTCAGTAAAAGCCAATTTCAAATGGAAAAAGTAAAAATGTAGACTTTTTCATCTAAAAATGTTGAGTTTTAAAACTTTCAACTTTTTAAACTAAAAATGTAGTCTTTGTTATCACAAGTGTTTTACTTTTGTATCTAAAACCTTTGATGCTTTGTCTAAATATTTTTAGTCTTGTAACTCAACATTTGTTTTCTTTTGTATGTAAAACTTTCAACTTTTTGACTTTTTGCACCTTTGTACATTTCGAAGTCCACACACTGCACCAATATTTGATGTGTATAAAGACTATGGCATGGACCAGGGAAGCAGTATGATTTTGGACAAATGTATTCAAATATAAATGCATTAAAACTCAATTTATTTAAAGCTGCAGTATGTGTGATCTTATATCACTTGCATGCAATGGATCTCAATGTCAGGTCTCCCCAGTGATCCATCAAGCGTATCAGCTCTCTTTAATTTCCACCGGATTATTAATGCCCTGATAATAATTATAGACCACCTGCCGCCTCCTAATTACCCAGCACGCCCTCAGTATTTAAGCCGCACTCTCTCAGTCGTCTCTTTTCAGTAAATCTATTCACTTCACCTAAACTCCAAACCACTTACCTTCTACTTCATCAACTGTTTCCTCATCTGGCTCACAGCACTGCTGGATTTGCTTCTCATCTCATCTCCTGTAGAAAAAAGTTATTTTTTTACAATTTGCAGTTGCACATGTATGTGATTGCTCCAGCCCAGCCGTCTCTTAATTAATCTCTTCATCTTATCTTTGGGTCACAGAAAAGCAAACCTAGCGTTTAGCTGTGAGCAGTGGTATATGTGCTTGTATGCCAGAGGTCACACTCAACAGATGGAACCCCAATTATGACCGTCCCTCCCTGAGAACATTGGTGCATTGTGTAAATTATAAGAGACTTATAGTCAATAAGTCAATAAGAGGATATAATGGCCAATCTTCTACTAATACCTGAAGCAAAACTACAGGAAAGGGCAAACTATTGTTCTTCATCTCCGTCCAGAAGCTCAAGCGAGCGCAAAAGAGCTCAGCAGCAATGTCTTTGTGTTTGAGGAGTAGAGACGAGCTCAATAAATCCCAAGGGGCTTCATCCTGGGATTACAAAAATCTGCCAGGAACTGTTGTTCCCAGAGATTATTCCCAATCTGTCCTTGTAACCACAACAGTTGCCTGGAGAAGGAGCCGCCCAGTGTCAGCGGGTTATTGATTCTTATTTATGGTCTTAGGTCAGTCTCATTTGTCTTGCTCAGTGTGCAACCTTGAACTCCCCCTACCCCGAGTTCAACAAAAGCTGACAAATTACACAAATAATGGGTTCTTCTATTTTCTGAAAGGTGCAGAAATCAGCATTTTAACTCAACGAGTTCCAGTTGCTATTTAGGATCTCCTGTCCATTTTTCTGTACATAATCATGGGTTCTTTGTAAGGTCTGTGGATACTATTCTTATTTTGTTCACACACATTCTAATGTACAAACAAATCAGCGTTGTTTGGGTCTTTGAGCCAGGAAATCACCAACAGCGTCTGGAGAAAAGCAGACCCATGATGTTCAGATGTTAGTGAATAGCAGGAAAGAACAGGAAAGTCTTGAGTCATCAAAAGGAGAGAGGAGGCACATCAACAGAGCACTGGAGATCCAGGAAGACAGAATACAATCATGGAGAGTCAGGGGGCATGAACCGTAGGTCTGAGAACTGTGGTGGAGCTGGGATGAGTCTTTTAACTGCTGGAGTGCTCTGATTGGGGTGATTGAGTTCTGACAGTTTGCTGGTCCCCAGCTCAGAATTGTGGAATAATCATGTTTTCTGATTTGGACCCAATGAAAAAACAGAGTTTTTGTTTGTAGTTCTGCTGTAAACATGTCACCTGTTCAGACACAAGGAGTATCATGTACACTGAAGATATCAACAGACCTATGTGGCCCATAAGCAGATCAGAAGCTGACTAAAGGATATAACTATTAAAAAATATTTATAGGTATGTTAGCTACAGTCTGCAAAAGGAATAAGTAACTCGAGAACCTGAGAATCTGGAGAGAGACTGATAAAAAGCCTTGGACTTAAAGGTGCAAAGATCATTTTTACCAGTCTTTTCGATGGATTCATAGGTTTTTAGACATTTGGGCATCTGTATTTAGTTGTTTTTGTTTAAAGCTAGATAATTATTGAATTAACGGCTAGTACAAGTTTTACAAGTTGTAGATTTAAATGACAAAACCTGATGTGAGTCTGTCTGCCTTCAAACGCAAAGACGATTGGGTCAAGGAAAATGGCTAAATATTCCTGCAGGCCTCAAAAATTGAACAAATTAAAGGTGGCAGATATACAGGACGCTAGCCACTCACTCCTCCTTCACCTATACGTGATGAAGACTATGTTTTTAATAAGTATAATAAATTATATTTATGTGATAGTATTTAAAGCTTTCCTATGGCTCAGTTGGTGGAGCATTGCGCTAACAACGCAAAGTTCGTGGGTTCAAACCCCAGCGAAAGTAAGAACTGAAGTGTTTTTACGCAACTATAAGTAGCTTTCGATAAAAGTGTCTGCTGAATGCATAAATGTAAACGTAAAGCTAACCGTTAATAAGGCATCTCTGTATTGTCATACTGACTACGGTTTCCGATTCGTTAAAGGACATTGACATTTTGCCATCGCTGCCTCGATTAGTGTAAATTTCAGACTATGAAGCACAATTAAAATCTCTCGTCACACCACCAAACTCTGCCCACCCGTAATAAAGAACCCTAGCCCCAATCCCTACAAGAACTAAAGTTACTTCCACAAATACGCTTTCTATAGGAACTGCCTGAGAGGATCTAGCAAGTGTGTGTGAGGGTCACCGTCTCACCTTGAAAAGTGGAAGTGGTTGAACCTCCAGATCTGGTCGCAGCGACCTCTGCTTGACTTTTTTCTGGCACAACTCCGGATCATTTTGATACGAGAGCATTCTAAAGACAGAGGAAGAAACTATACTTGACGAACTGGATGTGCAGAAGCTAATGATTTTAGTTTCAAAATAGTAAGATCTGACCCAGGATGGACTCATATGGATATGACAGATTTTTTTTTTTCAGACAGGAAAGTGGAGAGAGACAGGAAACGAGTTAGTAGAGAGAGGAAGGGGGGGGGGGGGGAATGAAACACTAGAAGGGAATCAAACTGTAGTATGACTGAATAAAAACCCTTTTTAGAAAAGCCCAAAAAAATTGTGTATTTAAAAACTGAAGTTCACAGTTGTAAACAGTGCATGTGACTTTAATTTTAAAAAGCTACGATAATAGCGCATACATTATTTGATACCTTGTTATTAGAGATGTAAGTTTAAGTTGTAATGATACTAAAGCAATTTAGCGATACCATATTGTGCGTTTTTATCATAAAACGACTTAATTTAGTTTATTATTAGTTCAATTTTCCTGACCTCTTGAAACAAAATAACAACTTTTGACCGTTTTGTGACGAACACCCTCAGAACCAGTCGTGCAACCACTCGCGACCGCTAGATGGCGCAGCAGTCAAAGTGAAAACTCCATTTTGTAAATTCAGTCCAAGTTTTGCCAATTTCAAGCAACAGATAATTCCTCTAAAAAATCTATTTATTCTGTAATAAAACCAGAAACAAATGAACAGGATTTCTAATTATTCACGATTAATTATGCCAGCATTAAACCTAACTGCATTAAACACATAAAAGAAGTAAACTAGATTAATGGTAATTATTCAGACCATTTTCTTTGATTGTGGTATGAATATATATTTTTTTGCATTAATTTTGTTTTGCTTTCTATTTATTTATGGTTGATTACACCAAATTTCATTTCTCGACCCACCTCTTTAACCTGATGCATCTTTTTGTGATGGAAATCTAGAGGAAACCCACGCAAACACAGAGAGAGCATGTAAACTCCTCTCAGGGACCCTCCACCCTTACGCCATCTTGCGTGTGTTAATGTATTAATTTGTCAAACATACACAAATCTATTAGGTCTTGTTTAGGATCTGAATGGTTGTATTAAAAGAACATTATTTAAATCATATAGCAGCCATTTTGCATATCATCAAAAAAGTATCGTTTGGTATTAGAGTTCCAAACAGTATTTTGAAAGTATTTAAAATATTAAGTTCAATGGAATTTGGAAGGTTTTCTAACGTTGGGTGAGCAATGTAAGAAAAACAATGTAAGATTTTATAATAAAGGACATCCAGTATGTGTTTGGTGTGATCCCGGCTCAGTCTAATGGCACTGTTGATATAAAACAGATTTCTCTCAAACACATAACAAACCCGATACTGTGCTTAACTCACAGATAAGATGTCTGGCTCTACGTTCACTTTCCTTGAGTATAAAGTTTCCTTCCCTGTCAGATGGGGAGCCGGTTACCTCTCAGTGTATACAGTATCACTCCACTGGAAATAGAAAGTCTTGGGTCTACTTTTAAGTGATGCCATTGTTCAAAACAGGTGGATGTCAACAAATGAAATATTTCTGATGTCATATAATCATTCAACAATAAATACCGGTTACGTTCCCGCAATATCACTAACCAAAGATGTATATCTTTAGAAATATATTTGTTTATTTCAACAGACAAATGAGTTACCCACAAAGAAATTATCAGTCAATAAATTGAATTATTTTGCAGCTTTATGTCAGCAGGACGAGTCAAAAAAACTAAAATTATACGTCATAATTATAAAAAGTTACAATAAAATTAGCATCTATGAATGAACTAAGCATTTTACCCCTTAACAATCAACCAGGATTTTAACAACCCACTTTTTGGATTGGTATTGGAACAATACAAGTGTCAGCTGGAACCATTTGCTGTGGTCATAGATAAACATAATCACCATAAAAAGCTCGCCTAAGTTCGACAATGAACATCTGAATGATTCAGAGGAGAATTGGGTGACAGTGTTGTTGTTAAATGAGACTAAATTGGGCTACTTGGTATTAACTTAAGGGGAGGGGGGGTATTATGCAAAATCTACTATGTTGAGCTTTATGTTGTGTTATAATGTCAGTCCCTCATTAAAAACCCACCTGAATCGTGATTTTGAATCATTCATGTATATTTGTGTAATCCTTTAATCTCCTGCCGTAGATATTGTCGGGTGTTAAAACGCTCTGTTTTGTAAAGCCCCGGCCCTTTTGCATAGCTCCGCCTCTGTCCCCTGTCTGCTGCTGCACTGCTCCTCCCCCTTTAGCTCCGGCAAAGACTCGCGTCTACAGCTGAGGGAGCTACTGTTAGCAACAGCTGGTCTCACTACGTGTGAACGAAGCTCCTCGTTCTGAGTGCTTTTCTCTATAGTTCTCCGGATTACAACATGACTTTTACAAGGAGATGTATGTTTGGATGCCAAGGAGAGAGCCCTCTCTTTATGCTTCCAAGGACGACACGCTTCGTCAAAAATGGTTAAAAAGCTTTCATTCATTTTTAATTCCCTAGTAAAATGTAGCCACAAAATGGTGTAAATTTACAAGAGGATATTTACCAAGCAGACACGTCTTGAAAATATCTCTGTACTTGCTCCGGTTCCGCCGAAAACTCACTTTCTGGGTCCGACGTAGGATCGTGTGCATAGGTTTGTACAATATCCTCCGTTACCATTTTGCAAAAACATTTTTACTATGAAAATGTAGCGGCACTCGGAAAATGAAAACAAACGGTGGCAGTGCGCATGGAGTATGATGCACTGAAGGGGGCGGGTCGGAAAGAAGGAGGGACATTGTTACTTGAGTGTGCTAGAAAACGGCACTATATGCCTGAAAAAGATATAATCCCCCCCCCCCCCCCCAATTTAATTCACTGTGTTTGTAGGAGGAGGATTTAAACATGGTGGTGGAAACTTTTGGTTTGGAAGTACTCTTCTATCAAACACTGGATCAAATCTTCGGTTTGAACTTTCTTCCCCTAGCAAGGTTACTGAAAATTTGTTGTCGATTGATATTTCAGCATGATAATGGCACAAAACACACATCAATTAACCTTATGCAAGTTTTTCACTACCCAGAGGAAACTGAATTTAAGGCCAGAGTGCTACCCACTACACCACCCTTACTATAATTTAGTTTAGCACAAAAGTTCCTCAGTTCTTACAACAACTTGTGATTCTTTCAGCGACGTTGATCTATGGGTACAGAGCCGTTACACCCAGCTCTGGGTCCTGGATATTCTTTTTCCTCTCACAACACCCCAAATGTTTGGTCCGTAAAAATGATAAGTAATTGATTTCAATAACCGCATTAATACAGAAATGTATCTGCTTCACTTTCCTTGAAACAATAAATCTACTGAAAAAGTGCATCATAAACATTCAGTCTGACTCCCTCAAGTGCGTTTAAGAGCCCTTTAAACAAATCAGGATTTTCTGTATATAGAAGCCAGAAATCCACTAGCAGGACAGCGCTCAAGTTCCTGGCTGTTCTGCATCAAGAGGCCTGCAGCTAAAGCCGAGGGCAGCTGCTGATGAACTGCTGTCAGAGCCTCTGCTCCAGGCTTCTGTGGGATCCGGGTGAGCTGACACCGAATCCACAGTTGATATAAGAGCCTGATCAAAGCCGCCCTGTTTCGCCTGACCGATTTTCACAGGATTACGGATTAGGGAGACAGGAAGCACCGAGAGAGGCATGGAGACAGGCAGAACAAGAGAGGGGGAGATGAGAGACACAAACACAGGGTAAGAGACTGATGTGCAAAAGGAAGCACAGAGGAAAAAGAAACCGAAAGTAAATTAAATATGTTGAAAGTTGGACCAACATTACGCACAAACAAAACGTCTCGGGTCGGAGAAGTAACACCCATTGATGAGGCGCTACAAAAAAAAAGTTTAGGATAAACTTGAAGCGAATGATTTCGAAGGACGCCACAACGTACTTTCGAAAACAATCACTTTTTGTATTAATTAAATTCAAAGGCTTTGTTTTATCCACAAACAATCAAACAAGCAATTTGTATTAAGGGTCAGTAAACCAAAAGAAGTTGTGTGCACAGAACAATTTCCAGCTATTTTCAGAATAAAGACTGGAAATCTGCATCATCTCAAACCACCATGCACGAATGTCTAGTAAATGTCATATATTTTTCACAGCCCTTGTCCTATGTATGTTTGTATTGGTTAAGTTGATGTGGATTAACAACTATTGTGTTATTAAAACATACAGATTCTTCTCTCAGTTTTAATTTAGGCCCTGTTACTGTTCTACATGCAAACGCAGCATCGTTTTCATGTAACTGCACGATTTTTAAGTCATTTTGAAAGCACTGGACGGCAAAAAACACTGGAGTTTGAGTTTACCATTGTCTTCACAGCCTGTCATCACTGCTTTGTTTACAAAGACTAGTCTAATGGAGGACTAAATAAAGCAAAATGCTTTTTACTGTGCGATCGTGGCTTACAACATGTGTAAAATTAATTGCAGATGTTACCTGTTTATTCACAGAGGTGACCTGTGTTTTTGTAAAATCAATGCTGAATACTCATTTTATAAAATGCACAAATCGACTGCCAACTGTTGTTTTGTTAGAGTCTTTACAGGAGTTTTGGGAGGTTGTTTTGAAAAAAAAAATTTTTTTCAATTGAAGCCATTTTTGTTTAGACAAGGGCCTATAAGTCAGTGTATGAGGATGGGTTGCCAGAGATTTAGACCTTGCAGCTCAAAACCTGACTTTAAAAAACAAAGAAAAAAGAAAAGGATTTAATTTTCAGAGGATTAAATTGGCAGATGTGTGCGACTAATAATCCTTATTGCGACGTTGCACAATATTGAAAGAATATTCATTAATTCTCTTTACCCGCTTCTTCCTTTTCAGGGTCACAGGGTTTTTTATAGTGCACAATGAAAGGTAAGGTACACCTTGTACATTCACTCCTTTGAACGATTAAATCAACCTGATGGATTTTTATTAGTCTTGTGGGAGTTTACCTGGAGAAAACCCACACAAGCATGGAGAGAACATGCAAACTCCATTCAGGAAGTTTTATATATTCAGCACATAATCGTGTATGTTTTTATTTTACTAGTGTTTTTCACGAGAGTACATTCCAAGAAATTGGCCATGGTTACGCAGGCAGACTTGGAGGAGATAAAGCGTACCAGGCGAGCTGTCCGAGGAAGGGTTCTGAGTGCAGGGGTGCGGTGGGAGCCCAGAGACCCCCCATTTGAATATGTAGAGAGGGGAAGGGTTGGAGGAGTGTTGCCAAAAGAGAGCCTGGGGATGCATAGATCCGGGGGCTTTTATAGAACGGATCATTAGGTAATTATGGGAATCACCCAGCCTAATTATCTTTTCATGTACGCTCCCGAAACTAATCTTACGATGTCACTAAGTGTTTTATTATATTTCAGTAGATGTTTTTAAGCTTTTTTTAAAGATCCAAGAACTGTTTAGGAATCAGTGCCATTTTGAAATGATCCATTTGGCACTTGTGTCGAATGAATCCCATTTAATACTAAACCCTAGTGAAAAGGTGCTTCGTGAGTGTTAAAACGAGCTTGTGTAAAGAACATGATTGTTCTTTATTACACTTTCTGTGTCAATAAACGCTGTGGAGATTATACTCAGCATCTGAGTCTGTATTGCCTGCAGCCCTGACAACCTGTGGCTTTTCTGTTATTTAAAAAAAATAAAATAAACACAGTACTCTTGTAAAAACTGGTAACATTATATGTATATATAATGTGTATAAAGCAAATGAATGAAGCAATTAACTCTAAGTTTTAAAAATGGTATACCCACAAAACATTCATATTTATATTATTATGAGTCTAAACTTAGCACATTTAATTTCACACCCAAAAACGAATGAAAACTAAAAACCCAAAAACTTTCACTTCACCAGACTCACCAATTTTTAGATTTTTAAAGTTTTAGGTGTCCTCCGAAACTTGACACTGCTTAGTCCATGTGTTTTGTAAATAATCCCAGGACTGTGTGAGCAAAATCGGAGTAAAAGTGTGTTTCCAATTGTTTTCTTGGTGACTGTTCGATCTTGCAGATTTGCCCTGTTCAACATCAGAAAGATCAGACATCTCCTCACAGAACATTCAACCCAACTTCTGGTCCAAGCAATGGTCATATCAAGACTCGACTACTGCAATGCTCTTCTCGCTGGACTTCCTGCATGTGCGGTCAGACCCTTTCAGATGATCCAGAACTCGGCAGCTCGACTGATCTTCAAAAAACCAAGAAGAGCACACGTCACCCCTCTCGTCATCTCTCTCCACTGGCCTCCCATTGAGGCTCGAATCAAGTTCAAATCATTGACGCTGGCATACAGGACAGTCACAGGCTCCGCTCCTTCATACCTCCACGAACTCCTCCAGCTCTACGTCCCCTCCAGACGCCTCCGCTCAGAAAATGACCAGCGTCTCGTGGTCCCATCTCAGAGCGGCAAAAAATCTCTCACCAGGACCTTCTCCTTCACAGTTCCTGGCTGGTGGAATTCCATTGCCGTCCCATTACGGAAAGCTAAATCTCTCTACGCCTTCAAAAAGCAGCTAAAAACTCTACTCTTTCGAGAGCACTTACTAACTTAACGTACTTACTTACTAACTTAACATAAGCACTTACTTACTAACTTAACTAAAAAAAAAATAAATAAATAAAAAAAAAACCTCTGAAGCACTGTTTTGATCTGTACTAGCCCGAATGTGTTCTATGTGTATGTCTACTGATCCATCCACTTTGTACCAAACTGCTTGATGTTTACTCCCAATGTAAGTCGCTTTGGATAAAAGCGTCTGCTAAATACATAAATGTAAATGACTGTTCCTAGCTACAGTGAAATCATTAACAAGATCCTACTGTGTAGTTCTGTACTGGCTCCAAACCAGTGGATCTTGTAATCTCAGCAAATCGCACTCAAGAAGAGTTTGGGTTAAAGCCTCTAAACCTCCACTTTGAGAAGAACCAATGGAATTACCAAAATGAAGGTTCACGGAAGATTCAAGGCATGGTGGGAATATGAGGGAAAACCTAGGACATGCTGAAGAGGCCATGTCTTAAGGGTAGTATGGGAACGTCTCAGTAATCTATGGGAGTAGTGTCTGGAGTCTGGAGTCACCAGCATGCTTGACATTTAAAATTGTAAAAAAAATTTCCTCCAAACAAAAAGATAAGTTTGTACCAATTTTAATGTCATCTGACCAAAAAACCTTTATCTAGATCACTGAAACTTGTGTTTTGTTAAGCCCAGGACTTTGCAGCACTTCACAAAAAAGTGTTACCAATTGCTTTCTTGGTGACTGGTCCAAGCTACAGTCAGTTCACCGACTTGTTCTCATGATCTTTCATACACCTCAATGTGGTAACTTAATCTCACTAAATGGTGTTTTGCAGCCCATTCTAACCTTGCGTAGGTCTATAATCGTGTTCACTACATCCGTGGACAGCACATAGCTACATAGGTCTCACCACAAATGTAATACTTCTTCCTTTTCTGAACACATGTACACTCTAAAGTGGATGGATTACCTGAAAGTTATCATTATTATTAACATTTAGCAATTGTTCAATCAACCCTGCATTTTATGCGTCTCATGATCTTGTATTCCACTAGTTGTAGATTTCCACCATTGCTTGTTGAGGTACAACTATAGAGCTGCAACGATGCCCTTCATCACAATTAAAGAATCCAGTTTCCTTTTCTGCAATTGGACCACAAGAATAGACAGCTCCTCTGTGTCCCTCACACCTCGATGTGCATCTAATCTACAAGCTAGTGTCTGTCAAGTGTTGCTTGAGATGCAAGGATGTGGTCCTCTTCTGCCTGGGGTGAGGCAGAATCCTGTTTCCTCGGCAGGGGATGGGAGGGAAGCGTTACCCTGCTTCAATCTCCCATGAGTCACTGATGGATATTTCATTTGTTAGCACATCTATCTGTACTTGCTGGGGACCAATGACTGCAGAGGAAGTGGTCTATCTGTCACAGAAACAGTTGGCACAGAAGCAACATATTACAGCATTATTCAACCCCCTCCTGTTCCCTTGCCGTCACCAAACTCCTCCTTCCCCTGCCTCTATCTCTCTCTCTCTCTCTGTATCGTATTATTGCAAGCTCTCTCAGCCATCAATGAAAGCACAACCAACCCTGCTGTCCCCTGACTCTCGCAGCTGGCTAAGTGAACCAGCAGGGCTGGGCAACATCTGGCATATCTCACATTCACAGAGATAGTGCTCCTTAATCTCCATTCATACCCGTCGTCCTTTGCCATGCAGCTTGTGTTTTCTCCACCAGAGATCTCTCGACTCCCCGTTCTGTTTTCTCTTTTTCCTCAGGATTTAATCCTACACGAGCTGTTTTCCCCTCTCCTCTATCCCCACTGACTCCTCCCTCCCTTGCTCTCATACTCCCTCACTCACGAACGAACACACTTGAACACAAGCGCACATACACACTCACACACACCCTCCTCCCCCATCGCTGCAGTGTCTTAACTGCCTTGGAGCTAACAAGAGGGTAAATATCACATCAAGAATTATTAGAAGAGGAGAGAGCCCAACACAACGAATGAGTGCCTGCATGAGTCGAGATTCAGGCAGATCTGAGGATGTTGGCAATTTGAGACCGAGGGGACGGATCACGCGCTCCCTCTGCCTCCCAAGCGAATGTTTGTCTGCAGTGTTGCTGGAGAACGGATGGCAAGCGCTGAAATGGTAAGGCAGCCTTTTTTTTTAGCCTTCTTTCTGTACATCCTCAATTCTGTTGCGTTGCCCTTGGGTTGCTGCTTGCTTAGGAAGGTGAATGTGAGCGCATTTCATATCCCTGGCAGCACAGTGGTATTTTCCACCATCTCGGTTAAGAGATGCTCAGGGAGGATGCTAAAGCAGCGTTTCCGAGGCTTGGGGTTGGCTAACGAGTGCATGTCTGAGAGCTAAACGTATGAATTCACACAACGCTTGGATTGATGCATAATCATTTCAATCGCAAAAGCAGCATTGGTGTTTGCTCCACGCTCTGCTGACTGGTGAATATGGAAGAAGCTGAATAAGGTGCACACCCCATGGAGAGGCAGGGTTGTGTTTCTGCCTGTATTCTCCCTTTAGCAATACTCCTGCTGTTCTTTGACTCCCATTGCTTCACGTTAACCAACGGCTCATTCAGTCCCTATTGATTGGAGCCAACATTCTCGGCGAAACGTTTGCTTGCCCTAGGCAGGCCTATAAGTGTCATTTTTTTCGATGGAGGGGGGGTTAGCCCGGTGACAGGATTGTGTGTGCATGTGTCCAAAGGAAACTTCAGGGAGGGGTTTGGTGGATGAGGTGGGGGGGTACAATGCTGGAATGATAGTAGAGGTGGAGAGGCGGAGTTTGATGCAGTACAAGAAGAAAATAAGACATACGATTAAATATATCATGAGAGAGCTTTGCAGGAGGCCGTAAGGGGATCCAAACACAGGCCCATAAACCCACCATTAAAGAAATCTCATTACAGTGTCAATTGTCTTACCTAACAAGCAACACGATTAAACAATAATCAAATTACTTCCTTTCAGCAAAGATCCTTAAGAGAATCGAGTAAAACGCTCCCTGCATTGTTTAGTGGTTTCAGCAGGGTCCATTTAAAGTGGTAACACCTTTACACGAGTGAATATTTAAAAGACAAAATCATTTTTTGAACCAATACCTCATCAATGGCGGATATTTGGCTGCATTTTATATTTTGCTCCTTGGGCTTTTTGTTTGACCAATCACAACTCAGCATGTTGCTATGTCATCCACAGATGTTTAACATGGCGTAATGGAAAAACAGCTTTGTTTCTGCCAAAATCTATTATGTAAAGGTAATGAGTATCTGCAGAAATGGATAGCATGGCGACAAATGCGGGTTTAAGACTGCAGTTAATGTTATAAATCTCTTAATAATCATTCATTTAGCTAAATTAACATGTTTAATCAGCATTCTAAATTCATGCACATGATTTCAGATTCGTAAGTACCTTTGTATTTCAATCAAGTGATCGACTACTATTAGAATTTTTGCTAATAGCTTTAAATAATTTAAAATACTAATGTCTGGCACTGTTGTATAGTTGATGGTCACAACACTCCCCATCTCGCTACCCACATCTCTTCCTGATATAAAACGGTCCTGTCCATTACAAACAAAGTATATAAATAATCTATTATTAAATAAACAAAAGATTAAAGCTGCAAGCAGTGATCAAAGGCCTTAAGCACCTCCGGCACCATCACTTCTCTGTGGTCAGATTGTAGCACTATGCACTATGACCAATCCTTATTTAGAAGACAAATTCAACCAAGAATTCAAGCGATACAGGCAAATTAAATAACGAAAATCATGACCCCTAGGTGGTGCTAATGAGTCTAAATAGTTACGAGTCTAATTATTTTCTGGTAGATCAGACTGCCAGAGTTTGATGGTAATCACATGAAATCTCATTAAAGTAAAGAAATTTAAAATAACTGACTTCCTGTCGGTTTTCGAAACTCACTCCAATGGACTTTTTGGAGGTCTTAGACCCTTACGTGTTACAAAGACCCTTATAAGTGTTACAAATTTCAAACATGTCCTTCAAACACACTCTGAAATAGCTGCATAAAACTGAAGAAAATAAATTGGATATTCCGTGCTACCACTAGGTGGCACTATAGATGACACTGTTGGTTGTTTTATAGATTCGTTCAGACATGGACTCTAAACAAGCATGGCAAATTTGAGCTTGAGTTATTAACTTCCTGATTAAGTCAATAACTCGAATTTTGGCGCAGTTCTGACAATTTGGTAACATTTCGAGAACATTTACAGCCTCAAAAATCCAATTGAAAGCCGTGTAACAATAAATATATAACAATAATACAATAATTCTACACACTGTCAGGTGCTCGAGCCCTAAAAAAAAAAAAATAATAGCAAAAAATCCAAAACATGAAATCCACTCACCAGAACGACAAAAACTGTATTAATAATGGAGGTTGACATGTCACACAACTTTGCTTTACCAAACGTTTCACAAAACTGTGGCGTGATGAATATGAAAGCTGTTTTTTTGACTCTGCAAAGATTAATTTATTCATTTTGTTCAATTTTATCACAGTCATGATAGCAAAGGTTCAACACAAAAAATGGTTCCCCCTTTAGAAAATGATTTTTCCAACAATTAAAAAATGTAGAATGTCCCCAATATAAAGGATACTCTGTGTCTATGGGCTTCCCTGAAGGGATTTGTGGAGAAATAACTGAGACTAAGCTAATACTTAAATGAAACGTAACTTCTGACTGTACAACAACATCATTTTCCTCCAGGGATATTTGACAATCAAGCTAGCTTCATTACCGCATAGCACCACCAATGTTGTCCAAAAAAGGGGCTAATTCAGTAAAAATGTTGTGGTACTCTTAAACAAAACATTAAACACACATTATGCAAAGATGACAGGATACCTAGCAGCTGCATGTACAGTTAATATTTGTACAATGTGTACTTTAGCTTAGTTTCAGTTCAGTATCAATCCTTATTTGCGTTTCAGGCCAAGTGGTTGATTATAGATGTGAAAACATAGACACCAGGGCCTGCCTGTGATATTCAAATACTGGCGACAACACCAGCAAAGCTCTGGCTTCAATGATGGTTAAAAATAAACCACGCCGCTTTACTCACTTCATTTTCAATTGCAGGTAGTCTTTTAAGTCTAGAGTACAACTGCGGCACAAACAAAATCATGGAAAGTTGGATTGTTGTTTATTTGGGTCATGTTTTAAAGCAATCAAAAAAAGCAAGAAAAAAAACCAAGGGAATTTTAGCTTTAAATGAAGACTGTTTATAATATTTACATATATATCTATAATATTTGAGATTCACATTAAAAAGGAGGATTATCATCCAGATTATCCCTGTTCATGTAACAAAAAGATGAAAAAAATCAGGAGACAGATTTATAGAACATTTTTCTGACAGAATTGCCAAAAAATACACTTGCTACTTGAATGCTTGAATGAGCTGTTTTCTGGCACAAAGCGAGTGGTTTGGCAGAACAGTTCCCTGCATGGTGACCTTCCATGCTCTTAATGCTCAGGACGAACCAAACATCTGCCATTGAGGATACAGTTTCTAAAGTCTACATTAGTTATTAGCTTTATTATTAAGCTTAGTTTCAATGTTGCTACAAAATGCAATGTATTTCTCTGGGTTTTACATTAAATGGCTTGCCTATAGAATTCAGTGAGCTTTAATTAGTAACATTTAAGGTTCTTCGTGGTCTAGAACTTCTTACACTATAAAAATCCACCAGGACTTTTGCTAATTGGGGAGCTCCATACAACCTTTCTTAAGATTGGATTCAGAGTTTAAATGGAACAATATTTAAAGAGAGATTGGAGTTGAAACTGAACATTATTTAAAGATAAATAGAGCATTCAGAGTTGAAATGGAACAATACTCGAGAATTGCCCTCAAACTAAATTCATAAATAGTTTGGTCGCCCAGAACGTATTGGTTGGGCATGTGGGTAGAGAGAGTGGGAACTGGTTGGCAACTGACGAGGGTTCAACCTCGCCTACCATGTGTATATGCCCATCGTCCACCATACCACAGGACCGGACAGGAACTTTTAAATGAGTAAGTGTACGTGGAGTAATAATATAGACAAAATCTCCTGCTGTTTCTATATTTAAATATGCGTTGTACATGTTTTCGTTTTTGCTTCATTACATATATGTCCTCACACTTTTTAAGACAAATGGTTACAAATGGATATATAACAGGTTATACAGGTATAACAGGACATAAAGATACAGCTTAAAGTATTCATTAGTCAGGATACACTGCACAGGAGTCAGACAATGCAACACTTCCTTAACCATGTAAATATCTTTGGGGCCCAGTAGAAGGAAGTGGTTTGAAAACCAACCTGAAAACAGCCATTTGTATGTCACTTTTGACATCAAATAAAAACATTTTAACTGTTTTTTTTTTTTTCCATTCATTCATTTTCCAACCTGCTTTTTCCCTTTCGGAGTCACGGGGGTCTGCCGATGTCTATCTCGCAGATATCTTTTTCCAAATTGCATGTCAAATGCAGGTTACTAAGAAGTAGTGTTTTGTTTTCTGAGATAATATCAATTTAAGATGAAAATGATGAAATACCAAATCATCACAAGCTCATCAAATAATGTAAAAACACATCACAGAATGCACTATTAACTATTAGATATTTAATTCAAACCAATAATGTATATTTTCCTTTTTTATGAACTGTACTTTATGCACATTGCAATTTTCCATTAAACGGTGCTTTCTGCAGTGTTTCTCTGCAGAGAATAGTAACCTGATCTTCAGAATAATTCTGATTAGCCAAAATTTGCATACTTGTGATGCTATGGCTTCAAGTTCTGTCAGTCACTCTCTGCAGAGAGGCAAAAGCATGATAAACAAAAGCACAAGAAAGTTCAAAAGATTCACAGATGTAGAGTTATGTGGAGCAGCTTGCAACTAATCTATTGAACGTTAATGTTTCTTCACATTTGGATTAGATGTTAGCATACGGACGTGGCAATCCTTATAATCATCTTTAGAAGCAGATTGCAGTGTAGTAGTGTCGTCTGTGCGCTTGTTTTATGTTCAATCAAGGTGAAAAAGGTTTGGATGTTGTCACAGATCAGTCTGGGACAATTTATGCCTTGCACAAGTCAATGTATACTTCTGCGTAGCTCACCATTTAATACTTCTTTTGAGTTTTGACCTCATACAAAATTTGGAACTGCACATTTCGATGCAATTATCACCATGCTACAAAAAACAATAGGCTCTTGTTTCAGCTGTGTTATCATTTTGTAAAAGTACAGCACACATATTGTGCAAGACTTGTCTTCTGACATAGATTGGCTGGAATTGGAGTACAGAGTGAATTGGACTGAAAGGGCTTTTCTCAGTAAGGGCATGGAAAATCCAACACTCTGTCAAGTTTGGGGTCAGGAGGTTACAGGCCCTTGTTTTATTGAAACACATGTGAGAGAGGCCCTTTGTTGAATTGAAACAAGTCATTAGCTAAAAAATCAAGTGATTCATTTTGAAGAAAAACTGCAGAATTCACCATTCAAGCAACATTTGAGGGGTTTGGTAAAGGTTTAAGGTTAAGGCTGGTTAAGGTTCTTTTTAATTGTCAATATATGTGCAGGATTTAAGATAATATGTCTTTTATCTGTATTATATTGTCATTTGCAAGTGCACTTCCAAAATTGTCTATTACATTTAGAATTTTCAGTTACAGTGTTGTGCACCTGTGAGCCTGAAAATGACAATTCAGTCGCACAATAAGCTCAGATAATTCATAATAAACCGTTTAGGCATCAAAAATAAAGATTCCTTAGCATAAATTTCATATTAATAATAAATAATAACCACAGCATTGACACGGTTAAGGTTTTAGCTTCTGTTGGTAGATCTCTGCTTCTCAAGAAGTTTTGAGAAAAGCCAGGTATTCCTTTGTAAACCAATTTTTGGTCAAATGAAGAGGGTTTGGCTTTGGTAATGTTATCAAGAGTAAAGTTTGTGTATAGAGAAGTAAATAAATATTAGTTTAGTGGAAAGTCTCTTTTTATGTCATCCAATAGATGTTTAGTCCTCTCCCATTGAATAACTATGATTAAATATATCAAGTTGCTTTCACATGAATCTAAAAGTTCCCAAATGCTAACAGATATCTGCGTTCATTGCTTCCAAAAACTTCCACCATAAAATATTCACAGAAACAGTTCATATCTCTACTGATTTAGGGAATTGGTCTCAATTAAGGATAATATTATGTACATGTTTCATTCATAGCCAGTTTGTATTGTATAGGACTGTTGCACTTTTGCTTATTACACCTTTTTCTGTGTTTATTTACAACGCAAAAGGATTAAGCATCAAAGCTCTGTTGTCATGACATCAGTGGGATGAAATGGATCTGACTGTTAGAAGATCACATTTCTCCAAAGGCTGAACTCAGCATTGCCTTTCTGTGTACAGTGGTTGCTATCAGCAGTTTGTTCTACGCGGAGGTTTTGCATCAAACACAGAAGGCTCAATGGTCACTGTTGTGTTTAAATAGAATATTTTTTTACAACCTTACAACCAATTAATTACCCACAATAACCCAAAATTTATAAATTCATTTATTCATTTATTTTCCAACCCGTGTATTCCCTTTTTTGGTGTCACGGGGGTCTGCCGGTGCACATTGGGCGAGAGGTGGGGGTACACCCTGGACAGGTCACCAGTCCATCAGAGCAAAATTTATAAATATTTATCATTATTAATCTAATTTGAATTACACAACAAACTGTTGTGTACTGCAAACGGCAATGTTTGATTTTTAATTGGTATTAAAACACAATTATAATGTTTAATATGGGAAAAAAATTATATTGATGTGTTTTTTTTATCTTTTATTTATTTTTTTACTGAATTGTTTTTGTATGTAAATATGTAATATTTTAACTGAAATGCTACTGGTCTAATCACATTTAATGATCTATGTTAAGCTATGATAAAAGTGCCATTGCTTGAGTCGAAAAGCAACAAAACCGTAAAACATTACTTTTTATCTCAAGGTGGAGATCAAGAATAAAAGTAAAAGAAAATATAAATATGAATCTAATAGAAAATCATTGTAGCAACTACAGGTATGAAAAAGTCTTTTAAAACATGTACAACGAGAGAAAGATGTACTTTACCTCCTACTTACATTAAATGTTTGCTACAGACCAACGGTCAACAAATACAATTAATGTTTGGTTTCTTACAAAGGTTAGATAAAATAAAAAAAATCCTGAAAAATTAATCTCAAAGAAGTAGAATTGTGAAAAATACAGAATTATACACGAGAAATAAAGATATTCTATTTGACCCATGTCCAGTACACAGAACCAGAAAACAAGTGACCAATACCGATACAAACTTTTACAGCATTTAACCTCTTAAGCCTGAGAGTCCCCGGTACCGGGGACTTGCCCCCTTGTGCGTTACATTTCACCTCATATCTCATTAACCCTGAGAAGAACCCACACATATTAAATACTGTTGTGCTCAGCGGAAACTCCTCTAAAAACGTATCTAATTCAATTTCATGAACGCCATGCAAATAAACAACAACATAACCGGATTATAACTCATGACCAAGTTTTTGTTTATGTGCGATATGTATCTACAATATAAACAGAAACACCAAAACCATGGCATCAAATGAAAGCTAACAACCAGCTGAATCCAGCGATATGCAACTCATTTACATTGCATGAAGTATTTCAGAGCAGGGAGCGAAAGTTCCCCGAAAAAACAGCAGCAAAAACCAAGCAAGCATGTAAATCTTGTCTTACCTTTGCCGTTTTTTCAACAAAAGTTATTTCCATAGCGATAAAAGTCCGTTTGTTGTTATGTCCGGTCGATAGCTTCGCGGAAACTCCATTTTGGGTTTTTTCTGTTGCTCCGGGGTCTCATAACGTCACCAAATATGGAATGACTCCCCGTGCGTAAGAGGTGGTCTCTCCACGCTGCGCGTCGTGTGATTCGTCGGCGATCCCATAAATCTCAAAATGGTTGAGCTCATTGGCTTCCATAGAATCAGAGCTTTCCAGCGATATATAGAGCTCCCGGATTGGACAGATGGTCGGGGGGTAGGGACACGCAGAAGCTCGACGTCGAAAGCGTTTGTGAATGAAAGGTTCCCAAAAGCGCAGCAAGATGGCGTAAATGAGCTTCTACCCCCTTTTACAGCGCTTCTTTAGGAGTTTTTCTTGCTGAAATCATGTCCCGTAAGCAAGAAAAGAAGACTATGAACGTAGCTGAAGCTTTGGACAAGATTTTTTCCATATTTCAGTTATTGTGCCAAATTGTGCCAAACTGTGCCAACATGGATTACGCCTGAACTTTGTTTAATCAAAACCTTTACAGAATATTAGTTTCTTGTAGTATGAACACCAAACTTGCTACAGATGTCCTTGACATGTAGTGGTTACAATTGATTGTGTTTATTTGCTTCGTTATAAGTAAAATAAGGAGATATTGGAGGAAACATGTGGAATTGGAGGAAACGTGTTTTTTTTTTTAGCCGGAGTTCATTTTTTGGCCATTCCAACATCAATTACTCTTACCCAGTGTTCTTGACTGTCAAATTAACTCATCCACACCACTCCCCAAGAACCTATCTTCATTTTGATACCAAGATTTGCAGTTTAGGCCTTGTAAAAGCTGAGAAATGCCTTAAAAAGTAAAAGTATAGGATTTTCGGAAAATAGGCCTCAGGGCTTAAGAGGTTAAACTTTTTAAAAGACAGCACAGAGGAGAGAGTCAGGAAGTGCTGAAGAGTGAGAAAGTGGAGGTGCATGTATATTTCCAACGGACCGACCACTATACCATGGAGCAGACACTTTTTATTCCAGTATTCGTAAACACATTGGGAAAACATTTACATGTATTTAGTTCTGTTATTCCAAACACTGGCTTACTCCTCATTAATGGGCAAAACATGTGGGTAAAACAGGATGTGATCAAGTTGCAAAACCGGGCAGTAATATGGAGCACAGAATGGTTCGCAATTGTTTATTTCCGTGGTGCTAAGGTTCTGACGTGATACTGATGAAGTACGAGAAAAAGTCAAGCTTTGAGAGGTTGGTCGGCCAACAAACAACCGACTTTATTGATTTGTAGCAAGCATTTGCCTTGAGAAAGCTACCAGGAGCCGTGGAGCTGGACAAATCTACGCAATTTGTGTTTGTTTGGCAATGCAGTTACAATTGTGGAGGAATTTTATCCACCTTGGTGTAGGTATGTGCTCCGTTTTCTTGCCTGTTATGAAGCACTTGTCTTCGATATTTGCTATCGAAAGCCACCAAGCTACACCCACACCCCAACCTGAGGCACACGCCCTTTTTTTACGTTTTTTTTAAAACGATCTCAGGCAGATGAGACCTGAAACAGGCAGGGCTCGTGACCCTTTAATAATAATTAATTTGACCACTACTTTTTTAGAATCAGGGCCTGTTTGCAGGTAGAACAGCATCTCCTTTTAATCCTTGTGTTTTTCTTAAAAAAACTGGTTTTGGTGTCCTGTGTCAATAGCTACATCTTTTTCATTTTTTTTTACTTTTAGCTTAAGCAAATAGAAGGCTGAACTGTGTGTATAGCACATCACTACCAGGAGAGGGTCAAAGTCTGCAAGTGACATAGATTGGTACCAATGATCACTAAAAAAAAACATTTGGAGTCCTGAAAATGCATCTATGGCTTTATTGTTTCATCTGCTCTAATATGTCAAAAGATCAAGACTTTATTTGTTTCTCAATTAATAACTGCTTTAAACATTGATGGATGTAATTAAAAAAAAATAAAGTCCTTTCGGAAGCAGTTCAAAGAACTCAAGGGGTAAAGGGGAATGTTGTTGAGGCACTTGTCTAATCCATTGGTCAAGCATGGCTGCATGGTGCTTTGATAGGAAGTGGCCGCTCTTGCTCCTACTGTATGTAGGTCAGCAGGTACAAGTGAGCAGCTCAGTATTATTTGCATCTATGCGCACACACATCACCGGGGGAAATAATGTAAAAAGCTTTACCAATACGTAGAAATAAAATCAAATGTATTGTAATTTCTAATGGCGTATTCAATTGTAAATGCAACATATCAGCTCCCGGCTCATTCGTGTTTTATTTAGATTACGTTACACCCGAGCAGCCATTTAATCATTCTCTGATTACATGGACATTATCTTACTTAATGACACAAAGCAGATTTTTGCATATCATCGGGTTTGATGAACTGCAAGGTATTTTCAGATTATCCAGTGTGGGATTATGCCATTTGTAAGAGTAGATGGAGAATTATTATAACCACACCTGCTAGATGAACACGAAAATGTTTTATTTCATTATTACATGGTTTCACTAAGTATTTTTATACTCCCATGTATCTTAAATACCACCAATTTTCTCTGAAACATGGAGAGGAGAGTAGGTTTTCTGCCTTAGCGGCCTTCCAGTGTTTGTGTGTGAAACTGGGCTCGGATGAGCTAAGAGGGTCTTCTTTTCTGTTCTCATTACGCACAGAGCATCATTGTATTCATCTGCATGGCCATAACAGCGGTCATATGACAGGGGTAGATGGAGAGGTGCCCTTCCCACCCCATGAGCTCTCCTCCAGTCTTATGACCACTCTTATGGTCATACAGATGAATAGAGTGAGGGTTTGTAAATACACTCCTAAGCTCCAAAACTAATTAAATTTAAGGTAATCCATACATTTTTTTCAGGGGTGACGGAACTTACAATAAAATCTCTGCTATTTATATTTGTGGAAAAAAAAAACAAGTCGAAAACACGATAAAATGTTCACTATTATCTCATAAGAAAAATATTGGAATTGACTGACTTCATTCTCAGGTATGCAAAACATTTGTTAGAGTCATTCTTTTCCGTTTAGCCTGTAAGCAAATTTAATCTAGTAGTGGTTCTTAACATTAAATTCTTTGAAAACAGCTGCAGTCTGCCAAATAGAATCAGTTAACCAATCAGAACACTCCTCCAATCCATCTCCCTCTGTTAATCCAAACAACTCCTCAGTTGTGAGATCTACAAGCCCTGACTCTCCATGATAGCTACTTGCCTTCTTGGATCTCTGCGTCAGCTCTGTGATGTACTACCATTGCCTTTAAGGGATATGACAAATCTGTATAATTTTGTTATTATTGTAATTAATCCTATATCTGGTTCCAGATTCCAGTCCGATGGTCTTCTTTTCTCTTTTGAAGCCCCTCTCTTCCCCACCTCCCCAGCATTTGTGTTTATCTCTTTTCTCAATGCAGCATTGTGTTTATCTGACAGCATCTCCATTGTTTCAAAATCAGTGTTTTCTATGAAACCTTCTTAAACCTTGCTTCCAGAGTATTCTGTAATGGGTTATGAATTAATATTCAATAACACATGTTTCGTCTACCTCCTTCCAGAACCCATGACACCTGGAAGCTGGTCTTCTCAATCAACTTTCATAATCTTGTAAAGGAAATGGCAACTTCTAGTTAGTCACAAGACTGTGGCACATGGAGTGCCCATACTGACACTACTTTTCTGGTGGAATATAAAAGAGATGTATATTTCTGACTGCGCATATGGGTTGTAGAAAAAGACCATGGGTCAGTGGAAATATGAACAAGGGTCATGTCTGATTCACCTGCAATATTGCTGGGGTCCGATTGTGAAAAAAGTAAACAGCTACATTTACATAAAATGGGTAAAGAACATGTGTAAAGATGCTCTTGTCTCTCAATTCTCCATAAGTTTGCCTTTTTTCAGTTTGTCCTAACAGACAGTGTACATCAGCTAGCGCTAGCATTAAGCTAGCCTGTGCCCTGTGAAACGTCTAGTATTTTATCAGAGACTGAATTTCTAGATTGCACACAACCAAAGCAGGACTTGCAAAAATAAATAGTAACATTTGAACAAGACCCTGTTCATAATTGGCACAAACATTTGATTGCTAGTCGACTAATACATACAGTTAAGCTCAGACGCAAGCGTGTAAACCAAGCTAGTTTTCCCTCTGATGCTGCATTCCCATATGCAAAAACATCTCCAGCACACAGACATGCATTGTCAGGGCCAGCAGCCCATGTGACTGAAAACAGCACTTTTTAATAGAGGCCAGGCCATGCCCCTGCATCTCATGGGACCCTTCATGGCCAAAACAGATCTGCCATAGATTCGTCCACCATCTTTAACAGTCCCAGCCATCTCAAAGGTGCTCTGTTTTGGGGGAAACAGAGCTACTCATTGTCTCACCTGATGTTTGTGTTGCCTTGTAACAAAGTTGTGTCACTTTGAGGCTCTGTGTTAGGCCATAAATGTATGTGATTTGAAGTTCATCATGTGACTTCTTTGCGTTGAATTCAAATACGTACTAGCCTCCATTCTAAACTAAACATGCTCCTTTATCCTATGCATCCATCTTGTATTTTCTGCAGTGGGTATAAATAAAAAGACTGGCCAGCAGCCAAAATTAACATTCACATAGTTCCAAAAGAGACAAAAATGCTTTTGGCAAGAAAAAAGAAGTTCGTAAGCAATTCCATTGCTTGGTAACTGGGTTGTTTCATGTATAATCCCACAAGAATTGCTTTTGCAAATTGATTTCAATGCAAATGATTCAATGTTCTCACATGGCACTGGACTGGGATTAAAAGTTGTTTCTTGTCAAATAAAAACCAGTATCAAATAACAACAACTCGATCAAAGCATTCAAATAAGCCAGATCCACCCACTGGCAGCGTGGTTACGTGAAGCAGATTATATTTTTAAAAGTGAACAAAAGGTTAACAAATGTATACAAAATTAAAATGTAACTATGGAAAGTTGAAATATGATGGAAGGGTCTTCCACACTATCTTATTACTGGCGATGGGTGGAGAAAGTGAGTAGAATGATAACATCTGAATAGTCCGCAATGGTATTAAAAACTTGATAAAGTAGTTGTTAGTTAGGGCCCAATTTTTTTTTTATTTGTACTGTTCTTGGGGACTTTTATTCTGGCAGCTTATGATCCTTTTAGTTTGCACATAAAAATACTTTTTATACATAACAAATCCAAATCATACAATATGCACTGTACTCTTCTTTTACAACAAACATTGACCTCCTCTGCACAATACTCACTTTAAAAACACTAACAATAGCTGTATACGCATTCATTTGGCTGCATCTCATACCCAAGGTTCTACAAAATAATGAGAACCAGCGAGAAGGATAAACCTCTAATTGTTGGATGCTTCTGAAGCACATTTTGATTTAATTTGAATGGTGTTATTTGGGCCACATCCTGTGCCGTGCATAATAAAAGGCTTTACACAGTGTGTAGTATGCTTCTCTCAGTCTGCGACCTACATCCAACCCGTTTGTGACGTAAGCCATTCCTGTACACCCTCAATGCCTCCCAGAAAGACAAAGCAGATTCCTGTCTGAGGTGGAACGCTGTACTGTACATTAGTCATCGTTTCATACATGGCAGCTGTAAGGCAGAGTGCTTGGGATATTTAGTCTTGCTTCTCATGTGGTTTATCATTCGAACAATCATTATTGAATGCCTTTCTGAGAGTCGGTGCACTTCCATCTGATTTTAATGCAGTTTTTCATTTCGGGAATATAGAACGCTTTTGAGTCAAGTCTTTTTATCGATTATTGATTGCACTAGACATGTTGGACATGATGACAAAACGAAGCTGAGTGTTGTAACACATGATCAAGATACAGTAGCCTTTCTATCAGCTCCAACCAATCTGGTCTTTTCTCTTTTTCTGACCATTCTCTGTAAGCTCTAGTGATGGGTGTATGTGAAAATCCCAATGGATCAGCAGTATCTGAAATAGACAGACTAGCCCATCTGGCACTAACAACCATGCCACGTTCAAAGTCATTTAAATCACCTTTCAGTGCGGTTTGAACTGCAGCAGGTCGTCTTTAGACCAGCTCATGCAGAGTAGCAGCATTGTTATACCACTCGTTAGCAGATCCCAGGGCACAGTTTACCATAGCTGTCTAGATTAATATCCCAAAAAAGATCCATTTTTGTTACTTTCGTGTCGTTAGAGGTGGAAAGGAAATAATGGATAATCAGCAAATTTTGAGAGAAGAATATTTCAGGAGGAACTTGGTTCAAAAGAGCTCAGTCCGAGACTCAGCATTTCAAAGACAGACGAAGAAAATGTTCTAAAATTTGCGGCTCCTTTTTAAAACAGGGTGGACTTAGACCGGTACGACAGATTAGATTTGTTTTTTTTGTTTTTTTTTTTTTGAAAATGCAAAAATGAATGCCTAGGAGAAACAGGAGATGCTGGAGACATGCTGAAGATAAAGTGGAGACAGGTGGTCTAGAGTTCAGGGATTGTGAATGGTATGACAGTGAATGAGTGAGAAGTGAGGCTAAATAGGAAACGTAGACAACAAGGGAAATGAGACCCAGGTGTGCATGATCATCAAGTATACCACATGGTAGAAGCTTAGAGACAATTGACAGATATAACTTTGTGTTGTGTTTCCATAGAGACAATACTACAATCACAACAAACTCTAATGACCAATCGCCGCAGATTTGCAACACAGGGGTTTGGAAAAGTCACTTGACAAACTGTTTGAACCCATATAAATAAGCAGTATGTTGGTTCCGGAATTGACTTTATTGTAGCGGCGTGTTTGATTAGTCAGATGCTACATAGCAACACGCCAACAAAGTAAGACTTCACCAGCGTAAGATGGTGTGTGTCTTATTTTATTATAGTTTTGACTCATTTGCTTGAAACCAAAATACTGCATAGTGGCTAGATGGCTAAAGTTGGTAGTGGGGGTAAACAATCTGGTTTCTACGGAGAAATCAACAAGGTTCCCTTCTCACTACATAAACCAAGTCCTATGTTCCTAGCATTTCCAGAGGCTGAGATATAGCTGATCTGGTTGCTAGGGTTAAACGTTTAGTTGCTACGTAAGAGTCAGTAACCATGCGTAAAATAAACCACCTCCGTGTCTTTTTTATTTTCCAAAGCTGAGATGTATGCTAATTGTATGCAATAGTAACAAGTGGGGTTGCTATGGGGGAGTCATAACCCCCATTTCGTTATGATGATTTTCCTTGAGCTTTTTCGATTTTACAAGCCATCGTAATAAAAAAAGAAAAGTGTTTTTTTGCAGACCGTACAATAAATCTCATTCATTCAGAAGTTCACTTTGCTAGCTGCTGACCTGGCAAGTCTAATACAGATTTTAGTTATGTTCATCCACATAGACAAGTGTTGTTTTGACAACATTGTTGTCTGTATGCCAAATTTATCAAATATGCATAAGCAGCATCATAATCATTTAAGTGTAATGATGTTTTATAAACATACCTGAGACGGAAGAGTCGGAAGCCTAGTAGTGGAATCACTCAACTGGGTTAGAATCGAATATTAGTTACAATACATTTCAAATCCATCCAAACAATACATTGTTTATTAAAAACACCTATATAGGAAATATAAAGATGATTTTTAAGCATGACATAATGGGGTAATTAAAAGTGATCACAATGAATCTTGGTGAGATCCCTGATATAGATAGATAGTGGTGTGTAGATATTTGAATATTTAAATAAAAATAAGCAAAAATATATGATGCCTGTGTATTTGTCCAGTGTGTTCATGAGTTCAGTTCTGATTATTGACAAGATGTCCTGTCTTAAGGACTTTGAGATTTCTTCTTTGCAGCCCTCCACCTGGTCAGGTTAACTTTTCTGGGAAGAGGGTGTGGAGTCCCGGGAGGAACCAGGAACCTCCTAGATTACAGGCAGCAACTCAAACCAGCTTTTTTTGGGGGGTTTTATTTCATAAAAGCTTCTCTTTGACTTGTATTCTCTGCCAAGTGGAATCAAATAGCTGATTTGAGTCATGCGTCTTGAATCAACCTCTCTGATGTCAGACGGTGCGTTTCTGAGCTCCACATTGGCCAAACTGAAACCCTGTGTCTTTAATCAGAATATGACGCATGAAGACCAGCGCAACAGGAAATTATATCCGAAACATGTGATTACACCAGTGTTTAATCACCATTACAAATTCCCAGATGATGCATATACTCTCATACCACAAATTTTCTAAAAGCGAAGAAACAAGTCAAAAAAAGGGAATCTACCATGGTTCGATCATTCAACGCCACTGAAACTGGGATCTAGGACACTTTCCAAAAATCACACCCATCATCCTGTCACACGATTAGCATTGAGTGCATTAATAGCTTGTGGTTATATAAAAGCGTTAGTCTCCATACCATCCATTAGAAACAACAAATTCAACCATCGGTTTGCCCTCAGGAATGCTCATCCATTTGCTTTCCAGTATGAAATCACAGTTTACATTATTGTAGCTTCCTTTTTCATGTTGCCTAATGAATAATACAGCGATGAAATGTGCTAACTAAGATTTATGATCCAATTTCATTCATTCTATGGTTTCTGAAAAATGATTCTCAAATTATCCTCTTCTGTAATCAATTAATGTCTGAAACTGGGACATGAGTCACAATGGGAGATACAGCGGCGTGATATATAGACGTCCTCCTACACTCAATAGCATGCTGGAGTACCAAGGGATGGAGGGAGGGGATGGTGGAGGATGGACAGAGACTGACGTCAAGTCCCCAGAGTACAGGACTGAGCATTTTACCTTAGATTGACGGAGAGAAAGTGCAAAAAATAGCATAAATAGTTCTTGGAACTTTCTTTTCCTGTGATTGAGGAGAACAGAAGCGACGTGATTTTGACCAGAGCTTAAAGTGTGCTTTTAGAAAGTCAGAAATTTTGTTGTTTTAGGTGCAAGTTCATCATGTGAACAACTTGTGTTAATAATAATCACCCATAAGGCAGCAAACGAAGACATAAAATACAATCTCACTTTGTTTTTTGAAACACAGCCAACTCCCAAACAACAAGCAATCACCACTCCCATTAAGAAGCCACTAAGCAATCATCCTCAAGCCATTAAAAGACTCCTAGGTTAACAGATCTACAGTTCACACCGACTGACTCACCAGAGTGACTTCTTGTGCCTGGTTCCACTCCTGTTTCCTCTACTTTTTGGTGTGGCTCTCAGAATCCTCTTCTCCTCACATTTTTAAGATCTTTTTTTTTTCTTAGCGGAAATGACAGTGGAGATTGACAGGAAATTAGGGGAAGAGAGAATGGGGTGGGGAAAGACAACGAGCTCAGGATTCGAACTCACGCCAGCCCTGTGCTACTGCACATATGCGTCCTGCGCAGTACCACTACACCACGCCGCAGGACCTCCACACATTTCTAATCCACTGGTTTCCTTAATCTGCTACTTATAAACTAACCCCAAACAGCACCGACACCCCCTCAGAAGTGTAACAAGAAGCACAACAGCACACAAATGAACATGAACCATCTAAAATATGTGGTTAATATCAAATTCTGATAAGACTATTCTATTATTAACTGCACTTTTATTCCTCTTCGTTAATTAATCGTAAAGGCTATTTAAAACTGTTGCATGGAACTAAACTGATAAACAAATAAACAAAGCTATGCTAATTAGATTAAAGTTCAGAGTTTCTAAGAAACACAGAGGTTAATACGCATTCACACAGAATTAACTTTGGCTGAGGCGTCTAACAGCGAAACTCTGTTACTTAAGAAGATACGACAACTGGAACGTAAAGAAGGATTGGGCCATCATTGTATATACTAACCTTTCTGTGAATGTGCCTTAAGAGGTTGCTTTAGTGTTGAAGTAATACTTACGATAGAATCAAAAACTTTTGTATTATTTTGTCATTATTAATGAGGTTTTATTTGGTTTTCTAAACAAATAGGGTTTTGAAATTAAGTGATGCATAATAATCGTGGTAATAGGGATTACTGTGATTATCCAATTGTAAAATATAAAATGTCACCATTTCCATCCAACGAGTCCAAGAGAACAAAATTGTCACTTCCTGATAAACTGGCACGAAAAATCAAAAGAAAAACGGAAGTTGTCTTTTTTTCCATATAAAATACGCAGTCATGTCATGGAGGCGGGAGACTTCTCTTTGGGAATGCAGCCGGTCAAGGCAGTTCTAGTAGGTAATAATCCCTAACTACTATTACAGATTTAGGAACTTTAGAATGCGGAAAAAAAAACATTTCAGATGTTGTGAAATTAAATCAGTCCTTTATTAGTATATTAATGCCCCCCCCCCCCAAATGCCCCTTTCCGACAGAAAACTCATTGCCATTGAATTGGGATTTATTCGGAAAATGCTTTTCCATCTTAGTTTATGCACATTTTTTCATATCTGATAAAAATTATGCATAAACATAGGTGGATTGAAATGCCGCTATTGTGGTTCTAAATGTTTAGCTAGAATGTTCTTTCATTTACTGGTGTCAATGTGTGATCGGTGACTTAAATGAGTTTTACTGACGTATATATGGACATGCTACATGAAATAAAACACTTGCGGGTCTCTTGGGTTGACATTTGTTTTATGTATATTTCTGAACAGCCCTTTGAACAGAGGGCCATAGAGCCCTCAAACATAGCCAATGAATTTCTTTCTTAAATTATTTGGGACCCCTTTCAGCTGAGCATCCAACAGGGAAACAGTAGAATCTACAGGCAGTTTCACCTAACCCAAGCATCCATCAAAAAGACAGAGATGCCACAGCTTGTTACATAACAATCTATTTATTGCACAATGCTCGGTTTGTTCTGGGGAATGGGAGCAGTCGGTAGTGACCGGGGTCATATGGGTGACCAACTCTTCAAAAATATGACCTCACTGTTTCTCCTAATGCATTCTTCTCATAGGTAGATCTATTTGTGCTAGACTTCCAAACTCTCAATGTCTCTAGAGTAATAGCCGGTACCATCAAAGACCATTTTTGGACTGTAGCCCTAGAGTCTAATCACAAAGTTGAACTTGTGTTGTGTTGTCCGAATGAGTCAGAGTGGATGGTGACACTAACAGAATTCATAATGCAGTTTATGAGCACCTTAGGTTATTTGTTAATTAAAACATGAAAAGAAAACAGGTCAACTGGCTCATACCAATTAAAACGGCTGTGCTATTTCTTTAACACAATTACATTATCCTATAGTTTAGCGATTCATTGTCTGTACACATTAAGGTTTGTTGGACTCACATTAAGCAAGAGATAAGAAATGACAGTATAAAATGTGACCCCATTTAGAATGTCTGTGGTTGATTACCATGACATCCAGAAATTATGAGACGCTGAATAAAGCGTTCAGTCCATAAACCGAACTGTAGGTATAGGACAGATTTACTGGGGAAGGACGGTCTCGACCAGGTTTTTTCATGACACATATTGGTCACTTTGATGAAGGAGAGTTCTGTCCTTTGGCCCACCATGCTTTACACTTTGGTGTTTTGGGTTCATATGCAGCATTCCTCCTCCCCTCCAACCATTTGAGTTGAATGAAAGCAGACTGATGGATTTTGTATCATCTGAACACAACAATTTCACACAATTCTTCTCTGAATCATTCAGATGTTTACAAACTTAAGACTGGACTCAAGATGCTCCTTTTTGAGCAGGGTAACAAAAGATTTCAGTCTTTCCTGAAATCTTTAAGTGTAGAAAAGACACCTGGTATAAAGAAATCTGCTGAAATGTGGTTGAATATTTACCTTTATTTTGAAAAAATGGATTTAATACCTATTATTGTGACAAATTTCTGTGCATTTCAAGTCAATAAATGTTTTGTGTTGACCATGATTTAATGCATTAAACAACAGATTAAGAGATTCATTGACATTTTGTGAAGTAACCCCAGGTCACATTATTCGACAGCTCACTCAGGACACTTCCCCCAACGCTCACAAAATATGCTTGTGATACTAGAATGAATTGAGATTTTTGTGTTAGCTCTGAGGATATGTGTAAAATGTATTGATGAGAATACTTTCTACAGGGCTAGGGTTATTCTAAGCAGCTTATATTTAATTAAAAGATCCATATTCGTTTTCCTAGAAAACTTTAGCATTGCTAGCAATATATTTTACTACGGGAGCAACAATACAACGGGGTCCAATTTATCTCACTACAAAATGTAAGAGGTACAAAACACAAAAAATCTTGAGAAGAAGCGATTAACTCTATTCTTAATTTTTCATGTTCTGAATCCACAAATGTTAGCACTGCCCCCTAGCAGGCAAATGACGTTACTACACATACTTGACATTTGAAACAAGCAAAGAGGAGCTTGATTAGTGGCTAAATCTAAACTGTTTGATATGGTGGGAATGAATTATTGGCGAGGCAAGAATATCTGTTGAACATATTTGAATAAGATGAAGTTAGTTTATTATCACAATGACCGAATTCAAGGTTATCAACAAGGCAATGCTGAATTGTAAAACTTTCCTACTCTAGATGCCAGTTAAGTTGCACAACAATAAGGGAGTTATTAAAATCATCTTAAAGGGTGTGTTAAAATCTTCAAGTGTGATCGAAGCAGATCACTGGAGGCAGAGGGGAGTTAGATTACCTCAGAAAAAACATGAGGTCTGCCTATATTATGAAACCATTGTTCTTGTCCATCTACTCACACATCACTTCTCAGTCTCAAAACACTCTGAAACGCGCTCCTTTCTGAAACGGTTTTGGTTTCTAGGTTACAGCTTTATCTGACACTGGAATCGAGCACAAGTGCTAGTTTTGTTTTATAAAGATGGTGATAAGAAGCGGAAGTGCTAAAGCAAAGCTTGCTCTGGCTCATTCGACATTTCTTAACCATTCAATTCATCAGCTTTTGTCTTTGACAAGCAAAAATTATTGAAGGATAATCATAAACATTCTGACAGATTTTCACCAAAGCATTTTTCACTAATGGTATTAAATCTAAAAGCGTTTCTGTTTGACAGATGCAATGGAGAACTGGAGGAAAAGCAGAAATGTCATCATGCATGCTTTGAATAGCTTTGGAACTTTCCACAAACAAGAAACACATTTTTTTCAATTTGCAGAATCCATTCTTGAACTAAACCCATGACCTTAGAGTTGCTACAGGCCACAGTTGCAAAGACAAGGAAAGAAGCAACATGTTTTTAAAGGGGTCATGAAATGTTTTAACAGCTAGACAGTAGAAGGTGCTTATGAAAAAAATAACCGCAATATTCGCTGTCTAGCAAACAAACCATGGATGTTTCCAGCAGAGCCACGTAAACACTCTGTTAAACGTTTGCTTGGAAACACTAAACAAAAAACATAAGAACACTATAGGTCTATACATACCTAACCATTTTTTTGCTTCTGGATTTGGTAGCATTTTTGAGAGCCATCAGGGATGTTTACATGTTTGCTTAACGGTTACATTCTCTAGATGTGTAAAACCTCTCCTGGTCACAAGACTGAGCTTAGGAACAACAGAGCCACTCCTGGCCATGGCGTAGAGTCATTTAACTTTGACTGTCGCAGAATAATGAAAGTAGCATTTACATGTACATCATAAGAAGCCACACTATGCCTTGCCTGGCAAACAAACCATGGATATTAGCAGCAGAGAAATAAACTCTTTGTTAAATGTTTGCGTAGAAACACTAGTACACTATGGGGCTATTTACATGTAGACGTTTGATGAACCCTTACATTCTCTTGACATGCCAAACCTCTCCCAGACACCAGATGGTGCTTAGGAACAATAGAACCACTCCTGGCTACACTGCAGCACTGAGCGTCAGCGAATATAGAAAAAGAGGAGAATTTAACGTATAATATAAAAAGCCACAAATGTTGTTTCCTGGAAAACAAACCATGGATATTAGCGACAGAAAAAAATACTCGTTTGGTTCCCCTGCGATGGACTGGTGACTTGTCCAGGGCATACCCTTGCCTCTTGACTAATGTGCGCTGGTGATAGGCACCAGCAGACCCCTGTGACCCATATGAATAAATGAATGAATAAACGTTTGACGTGAGATGTGGAGAAGGGGAGAAAAGAGGGAAGCTGATCGGACTGAGTCATAGAGAGACGAGATGGATCAGCTTATGAAGACATGAGGAAATAAAAAAATTGATGGGGGAGTTGGGTCACGTCCTAATTATACATCCTGTTTAATTATAGTGAAGCAATTCTAGTTTAGAAATATAAATGCAAGTGTTCCACTAGTTACTGTGTGTACTTTGTTGAGATTACCTGAGACGTCTGCAAAGTGTCTGCATATGTTCTAGCGACTTATGAATGTATACAAAGCTTATTTTTACAGCTCATGGGGATGTGTTTTCAAAAATTCCAGTGCATACCGATCTGAGTTTTGCTCTTTCAAATCCAGCGGTGCACATTTGACTAACAGCATTTCTGAGAAGGGTTCTATCTTGATGCGTTCTCTGTGTGTGCAACCAGTCTAGGAAATGTAATCTCTCCACCAAAACTAGGCCATGGCGTGATTTCACATTTGTTACACTGCCAATAGCACACGGCCTGTCACAAAGAGCATCCATTTATTATGCCGTCCCTCAGGCGCTTGTGTTCTAACAGATCACCTTTAGAGCTCATCTAGTCCCCTTGAAAATACATATTTTATTATGAATTGTTTCAGGGGTCATATCAAATTAAGGGATCCTTTATCCATATATTGCATGGGATGTCTTCAATAATAGATGGCATAATATATTGAGATGTTGTCAGACTGATGAATGAGGTGTTATACAAGGCTGTAAAAAACCTGTTTAACGGTGGACTGAAATAAAGATTGACAAAGAACAAAGTTCCCTTTTTAATATTTTTTTGTTAAAATGCAGGTGCCAAAAATGATTTAGAATTTCGGCACTAATGGGTGCTTTGTGTGTGTACATGATGCAATCTTGTTGCTAGGGTGTTTTTTCTGAGTCTCCCGGTGTTGCTAGGGTGTCACAGATTTCAAAAGTGCTTGATTACACAATTAACACATCTAAAACAATTATATCAGACAGATGTGAGATTCCCAACTGTTTCCAGGGTGTTGGAATCATTTGTTATTGTTGGGGTGTTAGCTGCATAGTTTGTTGAGGGAGGAGGTTTCTGCAGAGAGGAGAGTTCAGAGTATTGGTTACATTGGTGTTTTTTAGGTTCTTAGGGGTTTGCTTTGTTTTTCTGGTTGGGTGTATTTGTGTTGCTGTCCAGTAAATCCCAAAAATATAACTTTACTTCGAAATTTTTCTAGAAACATTTGAGTCGATTGACTCCACCACACAGACCTTTTATTTCAATTATAGACATTCTGGTCCATGTATTCGTCAAATCATGTTTAGATTACTGTATTTCACTACTGTTTTATCTATAATAGAAATTCATCCCTAAATGGTAGTTCATTCAGAATGCTGCAGCTAGGATTATCACGAGATCCCCGCGTTCAGATCACATCACCCCTTTACTTAAACAGTACAGAAAATTCTTCTTTTCACTTACACAGCACTCCTATTTCACTTCCTATTTTAAGGTTTTATGTATATATCTTCCCATGTATTTTGTAAGTAATGTAATGTATTTTGTTTGTAACTTTCCTTTTCGTGTATATCCTCACATGTGTGTTATATAAGTATTTGGCGTAAGGTGTCACTGAGTGTCCTGAAAGGCACCAAATAAATAAAATGAATTATTATAATTTAATAATAGAGTTAATTATAAATTGAGAATAAAGTTTTTTTTCCCCAAGAAATGGTTTGCATGAAAACTCTCTCTGTTTTAAACTATAATAGATTATAATGCGTCTGTATTAACATAGAAAAATCTAATTTACATTTTTACTTTAGATATTTATTAAACAGACTATTTTTATTTCCATCTGAATATCTTAAATAATGTCTTCTTATTGTAGCTTTTGTTTTCTCTCCACAGACAATCCGAACACCGGCTTATTATGTCACTGACCCCTCCATAGCAACCAGTCTGTTTATCATAGCAACCGATTTGCCATATTTTTATTTTAACTCATGAAAGCCATAAAGACATGGGGATTAATTCATTTTTCCTCTTATTGACATGGGAAACATTTTATTATGTCACAGACCCCTCCATAGCAACCAGACTGTTTATCATAGCAACGATTTGCCATATTTTTATTTTAACTCATGAAAGCCATAAAGACATGGGGATTAATTAATTTTTCCTCTTATTGACATGGGAAACGTTATGCTATGTCACAGACCCCTCCATAGCAACCAGACTGTAAACCATAGCAACTTTATCTAATTCTGACATTAGCACAAGCCAAAATCAAAGTTTACATGAATTTATTTCATCCTCTAGGAAAAAAAAAAAAACGATGCTTGAGAAAAAAAGCAAAGACAAAGAGAAGCAATACACGGTATATAAAAAAACAACTTTAAATAACGGCCAAAAGTGAAGCTTCTTTTGTTAGTAACTCGACTATTTTTTATACCTTTTACGGTACTGTATGCAATACTCTTACGTGCAGTAGCATCCCGTCATCAAAAGCTAACTGCTCATAATTCAAAACGTAAGTCCATTTCCTTCTGATATACAAACTGTGGTGGAGTTAGAACACAGCTTCTGTGAGCACTATGACATTTCCTATCATTGACCCATGCAGCACGGTTTCTTCAGGGGTTTGTTGCATTTATTACACTGGAATGAGCTGGAGCTAAACACCTGCTGGTCTGCGCCAGTTATTTTCCACCATGACAGTAAATAAACAATCCACCTGCTATCAGTTAGTTCAGTGGCTGAGACTTGGGGAAAAGGAGAGTAGAATGGGCGGTAACTTTTGCCTCAGTCAAGGACATTGGTCTCACATCTGTTTCCGTTTCAAACCATGCTTGCCTCTGCTTGTGTGTGTGAATGTGTTTTAGAACAAAAGTGTTTGCGAACATTGAATGCCGATTAACTCTATGCCCACTGAGGTTCTCGAGTGACAAGAAAGTGCATAATGGGACACATTCACAATGGAACAGGTTAGATTTAATGGAAACCAAGATGTGTTTTAGAGCATGTGTATTTGAGAGTCAAAGCAGAAGTGCGCAGCAAAGCTAACAAACTACTGACTGTGGAACTGATCATGATTGTGGGCACATGCCAGCATTTAGTTTGGTTTCTCTTACATTTGAACTCACTTCCATTTCCTTATTTTGTAATTTTCCTCATGTGAATTCCGTTTTTTGAAGGTTGTTACGGACTAAATTCAAATTTCAGATGCATCAATTACAGCAATCAAAGCACAGTACTCTTGTATCACTTTATAAGTGTACAACTTTGAATTCTGAAGTAAATTTGATTTTGTGAAGCATTCTTTGAAAGATTTCTGATGCGAAGTTTTCTTTGAACAATGTTTAACTATGTTAACCTGTTTTACGATAACTAACGTCTTATTCCTTTTCCCGCAGGAACATTGGTCTTCAGCTGCCTCGCTGGCTTATATAAGAAGGATGATCTAGTACACCGAGCAAAGGTCTGAAATTCCATTGGACTGCAAGGGACTGAAGTAAATAGTCATCGATAGATGAATCCATCACCAAAATACTTGGAAATTTTCAGATCGCCATGAAGGGGGAGAGTGAAGGGATTATACGGTTTCTTCTTTTTCTCGATGAGCACTGATAAGCCCACAAACAATCTGCCGCACTCAGGGGAGAAAGTCCCCTGATATGATCCCCAAGTGCTTGGGAACTCTAAGGCTAACACGCCCTTGTTCCAGGGCCTGAGTGGGTCTTCCACCACGTCATGGTAGCCCTCTGTCCCACAACCCTCAGAAGAAAACCATAAACTTGGACAATGAGAGCTGTCTAACATCTAGAAATCTTCCTGTAGAATTAGCTCAACCCTATTTTTACATAGCGTTCTCCCACTCCCTGGATTTAGAAATCCACTCAAGTCCAGGTATGGGTTGCCGGCAGAGCTCAGAAGAGAAGGAGGCCGCCCGGCGCTCGCGGCGTATCGATCGCCACCTTCGCTCAGAAAGCCAGAGACAACGGCGTGAGATTAAACTCCTGCTACTCGGCACCAGCAACTCTGGCAAAAGCACCATTGTGAAGCAGATGAAGATCATCCACAGTGGAGGCTTCAACCTGGAGGCCTGCAAAGAGTATAAGCCTCTTATTCTCTACAACGCCATCGACTCACTCACTCGCATCATCCGTGCCCTTGCCACCTTGAAGATAGATTTCCATAACCCTGATCGTGCTTATGATGCAGTGCAACTATTCGCCCTCACCGGACCTGCTGAGAGCAAGGGTGAGATCACCCCAGAACTTCTGGGAGTCATGAAGCGCTTGTGGGCTGATCCAGGAGTCCAGGAGTGCTTTTGCCGCTCTAATGAGTACCACCTAGAGGACAATACAGCCTATTATCTAAATGACCTGGACCGCATTTCTGCCCCAGAGTACATCCCAACTGTTGAGGACATTCTGCGCTCACGTGACATGACCACGGGTATTGTTGAGAACAAATTCACCTTCAAAGAGCTCACCTTCAAAATGGTGGATGTGGGTGGTCAGCGGTCAGAAAGGAAGAAGTGGATCCACTGTTTTGAGGGTGTGACTGCCATTATTTTCTGTGTGGAGCTCAGTGGCTATGACCTCAAGCTTTATGAAGACAACCAGACGGTAAGGACGGCTTTAACCAGCAATTTTTGAGTTTCCTAGATAAACACACACACAGTTTGTTTCTAAAACTGATATTTTCACCAGGTGGTGGCCATACCCTTTTATTTTTGCTAGCATAACCATTATTAGCTTCATCCTGCTGAAGTTCAATTCCAAAGAGCGCATCTCAGACCCTCATTCCTGGATACTTCCGAACCCTAATCAAGATTCCAAATCCATACTATTCGCTTGTGTTTACCACTTGAATGTTAAACGGGTGATGGTTCTGAATACTAAGGCCGCATGTACTCGTTTATTTTTTAAGTGGGAAAATTTCTGCATGGTTCGTCATCTGCATTGAAAATGGCGAAACATGGTGTGTCGTTGCAGTGAGCTCCGTTTTGGAAGAGGGGTTTGTCGATATAGTCACCCCCTGTTCTTGGCTTCACTCCTTTGTTTACAAAGACCAATGGTAGTTAATAGTAGATACAACAAGGACTGTGTTGCAAACTCATTGCTGAATACTAATTTTAAAAGTGGCATGAATTGACTGCCACCTGTTGGTTTGGTAGGGTCTTTAGAGTATTTATGGGTTTTTTTTAACCTGTGGTTGTACGGACAAGGCATACAAGTACACAAACTTTGTCCAGTAGGTCAATACACCTTTGTCTATATGACTGTTGATAACGTGTGTTTTAAGGAAATTATTTGGCCTCCCAACCAAACAACCAGTAACGTACAGCATGGAGGTTACTCACTTCCTGATTTCCACCGAACAGACCCAAAGTCCTTGATCAACCACTATTATTAACAGATTATAAAATTATATATGCTCTTAATTCCCACCCAATAAAATCTGCAACTTGAGTATATTAATTAAAGGAGGGTTAATTGAACTTTTCCTAACAACCACCTACCGACAAATGTTCTTTCTTCATGTGGTGAAGCTAAGTAGTTCAAAGAACCCATACTTATATGTGAAACACCAAGGCTTTGTCCTCAGCTTACAAGAACTTCCAAGTGGCGCATTAGCATGAAATATCAATTAGTGTTGGGGAGTTAAAAATAAAAGTGTTCTGCTAATCTTGAAGGGATGGGGTGTACGAGAGTGATAATTGAGTTCACAGAGCAAGGTGTCAGGCTGTGCACGTGAGAATTATCAGATGTGTCGCTAGGGAAAACTACTTTGATGGGGGTCACAGGAGTTTGGTGTTTAGACGTCAAGAAGTGAGGACACTGAAGGAATGAGTGTAAAAGAAAAAAGGATTATGTGTTATAGACTGAATAAAATTAGTGTTCAAATAGGAATAACCGCTTTAGTTTCACACAACTTTAGTAATACCAAACTATCCTTTAATTTCACCACTTCCTGGTTTTTCCAGAGTTAGCACGTAACTTTACAGGTTGCTACTGTATGATAACAAACAAAATATCAGTTCCTACGAAATTGTTCTATAATAAAAGGTGGTTAGAAAATATTATAGTTGTTTTAAAAGGAAGCTTTGGAAATACAAAAAAAAAATAATTTTCGTGAAAATTGACAAATTCCATCAATTTCTTGCCAAAAAATGAATAAAATAAGAAATAAAGTGGGGAAAATGAACTTCTGGAATTTTCAGAGTTATCAAGTAGCTTTAGGGGTAGCATACCAACAACAAAACATCAGTTCCTAGACTTGAGCTTAATTTTATATTAAAAGTTGATGAAAGCTTAAGAAAACATTATGGTTGTTTCAAATAAATTTAATATAAGATAAAACTAGAACTTCCATCAATTTGTTCCACAAAAAAAAATAAATTAAATAAAATAAGAAACACAAAAGGAAAAATTGCCATATGTGTATTTTGTGCATATACAGGTCCACTGTGACCACATATTTAAAAAAATAACTTGCCATGACAATGTTGAAATTGCAGTTGTTTTGTTCATAACATGATATAGATCACAGTAAACCTTTTTTAATTGTTCTTGTAAATTTGTGCACATAAACAAAGTCAAATTTGAACAACTAAAAGATCATTTTGCTTTTTTTGACACCCTCACAAAAAAGACCTTTTGTAACTCACTTCTTGAAACTTGCACCCGCTCACCTACTATAAACAGATTTATGCCAGAGGTGCACTTTTTTTCTTTTTAAACTGATGCTTTTATTCCAGGAGTTTTGCATATTAATATGCATTAATATTACCGTATTTTTCGGCTCATAAGACGCACTTTTTCTTCCCCAAAACTGAGGGGGTATCGAGCGAATGCAGAGCGCCGCGGAGTCCGGTCACGGCAGTAGGAGAGGCGTAAGAGCTCCGGAGCTAGGCCGAAGCCACGGCCATATTTGTACACCCGGCGCTGCGCGCTGACGTCATCGCCCATCTCTGCCATAGCGCTGTCGTAACGAAAACTGAAAAAAAAACTACATTTCCCACAATGCCTTTGGCTACGGTAGCCGCAACAATGTTTCCAATCCGCATCCATACTCACGAGCTACAGAGCTGCTGTTTCTCACACATTGAACGTAAGACTCTCGCATTTGAGTAATCTCTCACGCTACAAACCCGATTTCTCACGCTAAAATACATTTCAAGATGTGTTATGGGCACAGCTAATAGTTTATCTGCAATGTTTCTTGAGCCTGACCATAAGATGATGATCGATCTGCATCGTCTTCAGTCTGTGAGGGTTTTTTGTCCGCTAAACATTCACTTGGACAGTTTCACAAACTTGGACAGTTTAATCCTTCATTAATGGAGTTATGTGGGTTTTCATAAGCTGACAAAAATCAAAAGGATTTATATTAGAACAGCAAGCATACAATTGTTTCCATGTGATGACGTCAGGTGCACAGATGAGCGCTTTCTCTCTCTCTCTCTCTTGCTCGCGTGAGGAAAACAAAACGCTCTCAATGACTGAAACTCTCCTTTAATAAACTCAAACTCAAATCATCTCTCAACGGCACATCTCACACATGTACATACTAGATAACAAACGTAAGTAACATGCTCTGCAATTAGGTAGTGTTCCTAACCAGGTAAGAGCGCATAAGGATCATATCTTAACACCATGCAACCGAATTGTCACTTAAATAAGCTATAAATAATGAGTTATTTAACATTAAGGAGTAGTTACATTTATTTTACATTAAAATAATTATTATTTATTAAATAATTATTATTTTACATCTGGGGGTGCCCAGATTCTTTTAAAGGTTTAAAGGGGGGCTCGACTAAAAAAGTTTGAGAAACACTGTATTATTACTAATGTGGGGACAATCTTACTAGCTATTAGTAATGTAGTGACAATGTTACTGGCTATTATTAGTAATGTAGTGACAATGTTACTGGCTATTATTAGTAATGTAGTGACAATGTTACTGGCTATTATTAGTAATGTAGTGACAATGTTACTAGCTATTATTAGTAATGTAGTGACAATGTTACTAGCTATTATTAGTAATGTAGTGACAATGTTACTGGCTATTATTAGTAATGTAGTGACAATGTTACTAGCTATTAGTAATGTGGTGACAATGTTACTAGCTATTATTAGTAATGTGGTGACAATGTTACTGGCTATTATTAGTAATGTAGTGACAATGTTACTAGCTATTATTAGTAATGTAGTGACAATGTTACTAGCTATTATTAGTAATGTAGTGACAATGTTACTGGCTATTATTAGTAATGTAGTGACAATGTTACTAGCTATTATTAGCAATGTAGTGACAATGTTACTAGCTATTATTAGTAATGTAGTGACAATGTTAC
>SRMA01026810.1:114230-156720 GCA_007224835.1 Danionella cerebrum | reverse complement strand
AAGTTTATAGTTTCGATTCTAAATGTATTAGAGCCAGTCACAGGGGAGGTTGATGGCTCCGTGTCAGAGCATTGGTTATGATTTTCACGATCAGGCCCTAACTTAACTTTCTTAATGAAAAATCTGTCAATCGTTCTTTTCATCTTCTCTCGTAATCCACGGCTACATCCACTGTTTACCTGATGGACTCACCTCTCTCTGTCTGACTGCATCACATGCATTTTCAAACGTACGTTCACACACATACACAAATATCTGGACCACGGCCAATCAGAGGGGGGGTGGGGCGGGATACGCTCCTCACTATCTCTGATTGGTTTAGACCACGATATGTGTCTGTTGTTGAACAACAGGGAGACTCACGGAGTTTCGTTTTTTCCCCCTCGAACGACGGGTCGCACCGGTGCAACCTTTGATTTTTTTTAGTCGCACCATTGAGAAATTAGGTCGCATATGCGACCAAATTGGTCGCACTCTAGAGCCCTGTCTACAGAGAAATGACTCAAGGGTTTCTTTTTCATAAAAATCAAGATCGATGTGATATACAAGCTCTTATTTTAGAATCTTTTGCTTTGTAGTTCTGTTCCTGTTAGCTTCCCACAACTGTCTCCCGGGTTTGCAGGGTCTTCATAAAAGAGTCCCTAGTTGGCCCTAGCATTCATTAAAGCCCATCAGCTAACACATTTGAACTGGTAAACTACCCGATTGAACACCTGTTTCTATTTAGGATCAGAAACAGAGGCTCTGCAATTCTGCACTTTCTAACTGAACGCAACACTTTAGCGGCTCTAAATACACAAAAATTATGATAACGGTTACTTTTTTTTGGGGGGGGGGGGTTGTTACAGCTATTAGGTGTTAGTGTGGTTGTTTGCGCAATAATATACTATTTTTACATTATTTTTACAATAAAATCAGCACATAAAAGGTTTGAGGGTAAAATAATCTAAAATCCTCTAAGGAATAAACTACCAAGGAGACTGGGGACCAGTCCAAGGTGGAAATAGGCAAGTACCACTGATGGGATATGCCCCGCCCATTGAACATGGATCCCCGCCCACTAGTGGATTAGTAAAACTAATAAAGCAACACGTGGGATGGACTTTACATTCAGTGGGTGGGGCTTACCACATCTGCAGTCTACAGAAGGAGCATCTCGAAATAAGGGAGAACTGAACCTATCCCTGGTGTTCTTTCTGTCATGGTCCTTGTGTGAGCCAGTTTTGTGGTTGCACAAAGTGGTTTTTGCAATTGCACTTGGTAACACATTATTGTTTTTGCAGATTTATGAAGAGACTATCGTTAAAAGACTAGTTTTAAAATAGCACTAAAATGGTCAATGATGTGAACCGATTTGAACCGCACTGTTAAATCTAACCATATGACAGTCAGACTAGTACAAATGTTAAGAGGTGTTCATTATGAGAGAAATGCAGCCCCAAATGTTCAACGAATGCTTAACCATTGCCATACACCTTACTATAATCTTACAAAATCCATAACTTTGCGCAAGTCTATCTAAAACTAATTGATGTTGGTTTTAAATATTGACATTTTCTTTTGTTTGCTCATTTTGACTTTGTACATTTAAAAACATAAAGACCATTATTTATATTTTAGAAAGAATTTTCACACCAGCCCAAAACTTCAAATATATACCGGTACATTTAAAAAAACGCACAATTTTGACACCAGTAGTAAAGATGTTTCTCTTTTAATAACTACAGAAAACGGACTATTAAATAGCACATTCGCCAAACAAGCCTTGATTGGAGTTCTTACACTAATTTAATGAATAGAACATTTAGAAGCGATCAATTGAACTGTTTCTAAGTTGTAACGCTGCTAATCGTGGTGTAATGCTCTTATCTTCAACCAAAGGAAATGGGGACGAGACAGGATAAAGAGAACGGAGACAAATGTAAGGCACAAATACAAGGTGTGGTGTCTACAGCTCTCTAATTGCTGGCAGAGCTATTAAAAGACTAGACAAAAGCTGTTTCCACTCAGCTCCAAACTAATGGGCTTTCTAGAGCGAGACGTCTCAATCCAGCAATTCTTATTTACAGAAAACAAAGCATTAAAAACACGGTTGAACCTTCTTATTAATATTAAAACCTAATGAAGGCTTGAGCGAGGAGCATTCAGGGAGGCTGGGCTCCATGCTGTGCTTGGGGCCTCGGCGGGGGAACTTCCTCCCATTGGCTTTCTGCCTCCTTCACTCGTCTCTCCTCTTCCATCAAAGCCACAAAAATCGATGGAATTGCAGCAACAGTATTTAGTACTTTCGGAAATACATATAATGACAAAAGTTAGAAAGTTATATCAAATCGATGTATGATCAACCAGTAATACTAAAAAGGTGCTAATGTTTACCCATTTCATATGTAGGTTGGATCCTGTTATGAACTGAAACAGAAACAGCTGTGTAGGAGGCTTAAAACTGGCAAACTCACACCTGATCGACTGGTTAAGTCGTTAAGGCTTGTTTGAAAGCTACATTATCATCTCATTTTGTGTTCCAATGTATTCATATAGGGTCAGAAAATTGGTGTATCAGTTTGGCTGATGGGAAACTTGCTCTAGGACCAACATGAACAAATCTGTCCAAATGTAGTAGAGCAAAATTATGAAAGAGGACCAGTGATGTGCTGTCTCGATGCTCTTCAGGGCAGCAGCTTCATTCCTCTCTTATTTTCACATACTTCATCAGCTTATTTATACATTTCTCTGTGAAATCCACTCTCGGTTGCTCACAGATGATCTTGTGATTTGCTTAAAGCAGAATCATGTTTTGAGTAACCTTTCAAACAGCGGCCCTCTCTTCATACCAGATTCCTTCCTCTGTCACAAGCTGCTCGTCCCGACCACGTGCATAGTGCCGGGGCAGCTCAAGCTGAGGAAGGAATCCGCGTGGACCTCACACTCACCACATCAACATAACTGCCTTTGGCAAAAAGTTGTATAAACTTTCGTATTCAATTCACTTTCGAATGACGCATATGAAACATTATTTGAAAAAAGGAAAGTTTGATGGCAGAACTTTTTCCAAATCTTTCAAAAAATTGCAGTTGCATCGACATTTTTTTTTCCTAAATAATGTTTGTTCAATCATCTATAGGTCCAATGTATGTGCAATAATGTGCTATTTTGAGTTTTTAGAGTAAATAAAAAAGCTTTCTTGGTGTAAAAAATGACAAAAACAAGCTAATTAACCCAACATTGGGTACTTTTTATAAGACTTAGAAAAATGCAAAGTTACCTCTCAAAACTCTGCAGTACGTTGCATTAAAATGTAAGTTTAGTAACATAGTAACAACTTAAATTTGTTATGACATCGATGCCAGCTCTTTAGCAATCAAACTGTTTACTGGAGAAACCAAATTTTCTGAACTCTATATCAGCTTTGGTAAATGATGGTAAATGGGGGTTGGTTTATATAACTTATAGTGACAATAGGCAACACTAGATTATGTCACTGACCCCTTCGTACCAACCATGGCAACCAATTGAGCATATCTCTATCTCAGCTTAGGAACACATAGGGGTTGGTTTATTTCACTCCTAGCAACATGGGGAATATTACGTTATGTCACTGACTACTCCATAGCAACCAGTCTGTTTTTCGTAGCAACCACCTTTGGTCAACCTTTATCTCAGCTAATGAAAATCATATCGACATGGGGGTTTAAAAATTTTCACTCATAGTGACATTTTTAGAACACTTTTACAAGCCAACATCAAAGCTGGTTTTACTTTTATATTTCAATATATTAAAATGAGAATCGGCTATCTTAGGTAAATGAAATTGTAACATAAAACCCTGTAAACTTCAAACTATTTGCAGAATGCACATTTCCAAAGATTAAATGACGGTTGATGGCTTCGTAAAAGGCGTATAAGTCGCCTGCATAAAGAGCATTTCACAGATGTTATTTACATGCTGTCCTCTGCCTTTGCTTTATGGGCATTACCCTGGCAGCACAGCAAGGTAATTGAACATGGGTAGGTGACTAATTGAATTAGATAGGCAACCCACAGGCTGGAGAAATACGGTGGAGGTTAATAACTGGCACAGCCACATGATGCAAGCTGAAATTAACATCCTTCTGCTTTTGCTTCTTGTGAGGATTTTGTTGTGTTTATATTGTTTTTGTATAATTTAGTATTTGTAGAAAGCAGTTTACATTGTTGTCGGTGTCTTGTTATGGCCTTGTTTTATCTAAGCAAACAGTGATTTATGGTTGAACCATCCTCAGTGTAATTACAGAAAGGCTGTTCTCTGGTTATCTTATCAGATCAGAGATGTTATCATGGTTTCCATCGCTCATGAGATATATTGTGAAATAGAGTAGAACGTGGAGGCGATATTATGCTTTTTTTTATTTACCTAGAGTTTATTTATTTACATATTTCATAATCTTGCATATGAATGTCTGTGGTTTCAGCTAGGGCTGGCTTGTGTCAAAAGTTCCCATTGACTTTATATGGAAAACTGCTGGAAAAATGGTGAAATCTTTACAATAGTTATAATTTACCCTTCACAACCACTCTAAGGACACTAATTTTAATTAAAGTTATATTTAGGGCAATACAGTATATTAAAGCATGGAGAGCCTACGGGAGCTTGAAAACCAGGCTTTAACATCAGAAATACTCCACATAAATTGTTGCTTTTCCCAAAAAAGTGCAAAGCGAAAAGTGAACCAAGATTCTACAATATATTTTAACATTAAAACACAGTAAATGTAATATTGGGATGATCGGCAAAACCATAACAGGTTCTGATTGGTTCTGACACTATAATATTTATAAAAATTGTATTGCACAGTGTGCCAAACGGTTCAGCGATTAAGCTAATGCTTTTAAATTATGCTGTTGGTGGTATATTTGTATTGCTGTGAAATTCAAAAGAGGCATCCATAAAGAGACAATTAGCAATTGTAACCCACTGGTAGCTACATTATTTAATTCTATTTAACAGATTGTTCTATTTTTCCATTCTTAAACACATCATTTATTGCTGCTTAAATGGGAAATTGCATTGGTGCCGTGACCCGGATATGCCTAATGGTAAAACCCGTACTTTTCCTGTTGTTTAAACAAAACGTTTTCGGTAGCAAGCCCAAATTTCAAATGAAAAGTGTCTATATCTCACTCAGTGTGTACAGAACTAGAAGCATAACATAGGTGCCATGACCTGGCTAGAGTTAATTATGCTTGTTAACATAAATGGGTTTTTTAAGAAGCTTTGTTGATTAGAGAACATTAATAGGAAGAAAGGTCACGAAAGTGCAGTTGAAGTAAGAAAGTTTGTCTCTTATATGAACTGGCATGTAACTTATAGATTGACTGGGAGGCTGTGGAGTGGAGTGTTCCTTCAAGAGAAATAATGAACACCAATATTTGTCTCTCAATGCTTCCAAATCCCTTTTTCTAACCACTTCCTGTCTTGTTTTCATCACAGAGCCGTATGGCAGAAAGCCTGCGTTTGTTCGACTCCATCTGCAACAACAACTGGTTCACCAATACCTCGCTTATCCTCTTCCTCAACAAGAAGGACCTGCTCGCAGAGAAGATAAAGCGTATACCTCTGACGGTCTGCTTTGCTGACTACAAGGGGCAGAACACCTACGAGGAGGCGGCTGTGTATGTGCAAAGGCAGTTTGAAGACCTCAACCGCAACAAGGAGACCAAGGAAATCTACTCCCATTTCACTTGCGCCACTGACACCAGCAACATCCAGTTTGTGTTTGATGCTGTGACGGACGTGATCATCCAGAACAATCTCAAGTACATTGGGTTGTGCTAGGACACGGAAATCGGGGAGATTGGTGGCATGTGCAGCAAATTAAAAACTATTTTGTCAGGCCTGTCCATTGTTTGGACACCCTCGAAAACAATGGTTTTAACTGTTATCTCAGAAGCAGCCCAAAGAAAGGGCTACACGCTGCCATCCCGCTAGATTTATCAATGTCACAAACATAAAGGACGTGGAGGATTTTTCAAGGTTGCTATAAATGTGTTTGCACTGAACACACGAGTATGTAGACACACACACACAAACACATGCATTGTTACGTTTTTCTCACACATCAGACGTTGGGATCAGCTGTCAAGCACATGTTTGACATGGAAACACTGGAAACAAATCTTCCTGCTCCTCTCCTCCCCGAGTAACAGCAGGAATTCTTTACCATCCATAAAAGGGATTGTTCACAGCTCTGTCATCATTTACTCATGTGCTTTTCAAAGTCTATACACTTCCTTTCTTCTGTGCGACACTAAATTATATGTTTAACAGAATATCTGTGCCCTGCTTTCCTAGCTTCTCTGCAGTTGGTGAAAAAAACAATTTCACTTGATATCTTGACACCCCAATGCTGTGGTTTGAAAGTATATAAGGACTTTGACAACGTTTGGTGTTGCTACTCGGCCAATATAATTCCTCATGCAGTTGCTTGGTGGTCAATGTAGGGGGATTGGAAAGCTTCTACCATTGTGAAGGCAATTTTAATAATCATAGACGTCTCACATATTTCAAATGTAAGGGTCTTTTCAGGTTACTTTTGGAAAGATATTCATAAAAGTACCCCTCTGAGTGAATTTCAAGAGGGGAACAGATTGAAATCTACTAATTTAATTACCCAACTGTGCTCAAACATACTCAATCCCTCTTATATTAGCTGGCCTCTCTCATGGCTTGATTGATAAGAAATTTATATACCCCTCTTTCACCCCTTAGTCACTTCCTTTAAGAACAAAAAGATGGGTGATGGGGCTTTTGTGTCCAGGCCAATGGTATGGCCCTGGGTCCTCTTGGTCAGTTCATCTTTCTTCGCTTACCATGGTCAAAATATCCTCTTGCATAAAAAGACATTCAAATATTCATTGAAGCAAATGGCGAAATGACCATGATGTCCTTGTTGCTATGTTGGAAATGTGATGTAACTGCGTTGCATCTGTCACTGCATTTACTGGCTCATGGCAAGTCCACATTCGTGGCTGCAAGGATAGACTTTGTTGCCTCTGGTTTTGAAATTCAACATATTATTGTGCCTTCCAATTGGAGTGGAACTCTATCACTACTTTGGTAATGTTTTGCACCTTTTACTTTAGAAAATAACCTGCCCGAACAAACCTTACTTCACCTTGTATCTCAAGGATTCACAAGCTACTGGTACTAAAGGTAGTATTTCCACATTTCAAACCAGAAGTATCTGTTTGTATCTCACTCAGTGTGAATAGAATTCGAGGTGCCGTGACCCAGATATGCCTAATTATGCTTTCACTATGTGTTTATAAAGATTTCCTTAAAAATTTAGCAGCCTTTTTTGGTCTGCTACCCAATGGTGCTATTGGTTTCACGAAGATTATCAAAATAAGAGGAGGTTGGGTTAGCAGTAGATCTGCATAATTTAAAGAGGCGGTTCCAAAGTAAGTCATTTTAAACAGAGTCGTTTTTGTTAAGTACAAACTTATCATAAATACTCATAACATGATAAAAACTGAAGGTCAAATTTAGAGCAAAACCTTCACAACTTCCCAACAGTGACGAATGCTTGAGGTTATGGTCTTTGGAGCATAGAGGGCACAGAATCCACCATGGTAATAGCCATTGGACACCAGCTGAGAAAACTTGTCATGGGTACAGTATTAGTGACATAACCTGGAACATCCTGATGCTTTGGAAGCAATCACAATGGAGGGCAGCTTAAAATTGCTCAAATTTTAATATAAATAAGTTAAAAGATGAAATAGAAAAATTCACATGTATGTACTAAAACATGTAACATATTTTGGGGGCTGTTAAACAACTATTTTTATTGAATTTGACCAATAACATGAAGATGAGTATATGATGACAGTTTGAAAGTGAACTATTCTGTTTTGTCAGAATTTTTACCAGATTTAAGCAATGCTGCTTTTGGAGACAAAACAAGTGTTTACATGAAAACAGAATTGTAAGTGATATGTTACGAGTCCAGAGGGGGGTAGAAAAAGATATTTGGTTTTCCGCCAAAGGTGAAAACTGCCACTTTCTGAAATAGCCGAATGGCTTTTTTTTTTTTTTGAGAAAACTAAATCAACACATTCACACTGTAGTTTATTTTGGACTGTCTCACCCTAGGAAACAAATGGTTTTCTCGTTTAACGTTCTCCTTTTGCCTAATATAGGATGTAATCCAGAGTTTTTAGAGCAAGCATCCATCTTTTCATGAGTGTTCCACTGACGTGAGCATTAAGTGTTTCATAACGATCATTTCAGTTTAAAAGAAAAATAAACAGTGCCAATATTAATGTAAATAAAAAATGGCCCATTGATCATGTCACGTTTTCATTTTTATGGAGAAAAGTATCTATCTACATAAATTGAAACATGAAATATGCATGATTTTGTTACTTTGGGATTTTGGTAAATTTGCCTTCTTATGTTATTCATTGAACGAACATCCTCCAAAATGATATAAAAGTCAAACACTGTGTACGATTGTACAGTTGTTTCCTGCGAGGTATTTACTGACAAGAGTTTAATGTGCAGAAAGAGTCATTTCTAGTTTGGTGCAATCTAAACAATTAGAAGAGGATTTTCTCTTCGATTCATGCTTGCAAAAGGACAGAAAGAACGAAATTAAATCTATACAAAGTCTTTTTATTCAGGTGTCATTGCAAGTGGACGTTGTAAATACTATGTGGGGTACATTTGTGAGACAAAAAAAAAAGAGAGAAATCATATTTTAAGATCCGAATTGGATTTACAACTGAAAGGGGTTCCGGCCCCCGCTCCAGTCCTCCTCCTGTTCAGCTATGACTATGTACATCAAACCCAAACAAGGGCTTTATGATTGATTTTACATCCACCAAAAAAGAAACGAATAAAATATAAAAGAACAATAACAGCGAATAAAAAGAATTATGCAAATGTTTGTGCTGCAGATTCTTCCTTGTGTGTGATGCTTCCGAAAATCTTCTTTATCAAAGTGACAACAAAGAGAATATTTGAACTTTCTGTGAAGACGGGTTTATTTCAGGTCATATGTTCTTAAATCCAATAACACTGATGTTTGATATTAAAAGACCTTTTAAGAGATGAAACGAATAACAAATCTATTTTTAAAAGATATTTTAGAAGCAACGTTTGGAAATGCCAAAGTTAGGTGGAGAGAGAGGTTTTTATTCACGAGCTCTGGTGCAAGCAACCTTTGTACACCAAGAGATTCCATGATTGTGGGAACAGTTTGAGGATTGTTTCACCATTTCACAAAGCGCGGTCCATAAAAAGATGAAATCTGTGAGTGCTAGCATCAGAGAACCACATGCAGGTCTCAATCAGCCAGAAATAGTAAGGAAATGACAGCATTATCAGCATCATAATATAACTAGGTTGTTCTGTTTGCTGAAGAACTGAATGTAATTCATTAGGAAATGGTTTGTTCCGGCGTAACTGCCCCTGCTCAACAAATTTCTAGTAAATGTTTCCTCAATCTCATTCTCAGATGAGTCCACTCCATCTCCAGCAGATGCACAGCGCTTCTCATGCTGCATTGCACTATATGCCAATCACAGCGCTAATTAAATGCGAAATTAAATTATTTTTCAATTGGTTTGTGTCTGTGAAGAGCTTGACAAACCAGAAGAGATGCTGGAACGATCTCATATAATGCGCCAATTAGTAGCCAAACCCTGGATGACCCCTTATTGTTGCCATTCCCAACAAAGCCCATTGTATCTACACAGCCCACATATCTGCCCTGTAATTCATGAGTGAATGAAAAAGGGAGTTCAAGCACTAGTCAAGGCACAGAGAAGAGATTTAGAATGAATATTTTCAGAACCGTATCCTCATTTAGATACACGCACCCACATAATCCATTTGTAGGGTGCATATAAACACCGTAACTGATCTAATTGAGCTTCATTGAATGAATTATATTTCGATCAGATTGCAAGGCGTGGTTTATTCAATGTTGTGCTTTCATATTCAACTCATTCAGAGTGATGTATATGGCTGCATGTAAATCATAGGGAAACAAGTATTTGAACCCCTGCAGATCTTGCATGTTTTCCACAGACAAAAATATGCTATGGTAGGTTTGTCTGCACTTTGAGACACAGAATAACACAAATATAAAATGTGCCGGAATTATTTTGCTGGTTTCCCCCATATTTTTATGAAAATGAACAAGAAAATTTAAAGAAAAATCAAAGGGACTTTGATATTGTAAGTACTGCTTGGGTTATCAGTTATCCAGTTAAGTTGGGGAGTTAATCAGCAAATAAATATAAGGAGAGGAGAGGAGAGGAGAGGAGAGGAGAGGAGAGGAGAGGAGAGGAGAGGAGAGGAGACTTATTAGCTTGGAGGTTACCCTTCATAAATGACTGTAATATGACTAAACAAATAGTCATTTAATTTCTTTATTCTGAATCTGCTAAAAGGTGCCATGAATCTTCAATTAATTTGTATATTTTTAAAAGCTTAACAAACGCTTGGTCACACCAATGACCTGGAGCACTCAAGGCTTGATCTAAATGACTTCTCACATGTTGTTAAATTAAATAAACCATGGAATGTTGTAGATATCACACCTTTTTTGTTGAGTAGTATGAAAAACAAAGAATAGAAGTCAAAAAAATGGAAAAACCTTTCTCGTACTGATGTGCTCATGAGCATCAAGAGGTGTCCATTCCCTGAGAGTAGTGTACGGATGAATGCAGCATCTCTGTAACAAAATAAACACCAGTAAAGAAAGCATCCCATCAGTTTTTACAATTTATCAGGAGATATCACCAAAGGCTGACTCTTTTACGTTAAGGAGCTGTTATAATTATTAACTATTACTATTATCTGATTAATAGAATGCTAAGTGAGCGAATAAAAGAAAAATCTAAATAAAATCAACATTTGGTGTAACTACCTTTTATGACAAAGTCAGGAATTTTGTAGGATTATAGTCAGGTGTATAATCAACCAATTATTTCAAACGTGTTACTTCCAGCTATGATCTGAAACGGAAAGAGCTGTGTAGAAACCTGTAGAACCCAGGTTCCAACACTCTTCTTTGAATGTGAAAAGCATTTAATGCGTAATATACTAGAAAAAAGGCTCTCAGAGGCTTGTAAATATGGCATACTTGTAGCATACTTGTACTTGTACAGTTTATGTTTCTGTCTGCTACTCAGACCATGGGTTTCCCTCTATGGAACTGTAGCACAGTATGCACTGTTTAGTGCCTTGGCTGTAACCACGTTGACTGGAGAGCCCAGAAACTGTGCTTGTCCTGAGAAACAGAAAGAGACAGGCGGTGCTGTGCGGGAGGCTGGCCGAAGGAAGACCTTGTGACTGTCATGAGCAGCAGGGAAGGACACCGCAGACTCAGAGAAGGAAAGTGGTCGGCTAATCTCATTCTGCCCAATGCTAAACATTGGCACTTTCAGCTTATACACACTTGACAACAAATTGGATTCTGGCCAAATCATTCACAGGAACAAACTGTGATGTGCCAAATTTAAAATAAACATTTGCTCGGTTTTGAGACAGGATTCATTGGGAAAATTGCACCTTTAAACCCGAAAACTGCTCTAAAACAATCCAATTTAAATCCATCCAAGATTTTGGTTCAGTATCATATTTTTAAAGTTTGGTAAAAAAGTAGAGATACACTCAGTCCTATGTTTTTGATATCACAAACCGTAGGATTCCACCAATGACAGGAATAATAGAAGACAATTTAGCCTTCAGTCAAAAAGTGTAATGGATTTGAAACATTTAAATATATATTAAAGTTTAAAAAAAAACATCTACGTGGACCCTTGACTACATTTGTTCATATTTACGAGTTTAGCAAAAAATAATTCATCAGTTCATTTTGTGTAGGTTGTTAAGAGTTCACTGAACTTTTCCAAAGTCACAGCTAAACGCGTTCAATGAAAAACATATCACTTTAGCTGCGCGCAGTCATCCAAACTACCATCATTATTGATGACTGTAAAATGGAATAAGACCTTGGGCTAGGTTTATTTCACTATTCATCCCATTGGTGGCTTTTTACAAGGCTAAAGTTTGGGTAACTAGTTATGACGTCTGTAACCAATTGTCAAGATTCCTTCGTGTACGCTTTCACTAAAAGTGATGTACTTAACATGAGCTACGTAAAAGATCTTACTGCAAGACTTTTCCAGAAGCTAAGAGCACAAGCAAGAAGCAGATAAAGCGTAGCATGCTAGTGATGCTAGGCCTGATGATGACACAGCACTCCCTGTTTCGCGCTAACTTATCATTATTAAACGTTTGCTGCCCCCATGCGGCCACTCCACATAAGAAACGCGGTTGGGAAACTACAAGGAAAGTATTTGACGTAACATATTTTAATAAATAAATGTACTTACCTAAAACTATCCTCTTTATTTTACTTTGAGTAAACACGCTAGTTAAAAAAAAGCTATTTTTAAACTATTTCTCTTCCAAATATTTAGCTTCAAATTTTTAGGTTTTAATATAGAGGTTGGTTTAATCGCAACGAAAATAATTTAAGGGCATTTTAATTAATTATTTATCGCCAAACAACTCGCCTTTATTATGCTGATATTCTTAAGTGCATCGACTTGCCAGAAAACGTCTAGCGATACCTTTAATTTACACTCGAAATTTTTAAAATAAATAAATGTTTTAGACGTCTGTGTTAAAAAAAAATGTGAAGAGTTTCTGAGTCTCTAGCCCGCACTACATCACGTGACGCCAAGTTCCGTCTCCTTGTTGCCATGACGACGAGGGAAGGATTTGATGCACTGTATACAAGCACTCGCAGAAAAAGCACCGCGTAAGGAAAATATGTGAGTACACGACGACGTTTATACACCTTTTGTACTGTTTCGGGTGAGCAGCATGCGCTAAAACGAAGGCTAGTTGTGTTTTTAAAATAATATAATGTAAAAATGCTTCACGGCGACTTCTCGGTTGTGTTCCAGCATTCTTAGCAACATATTTTACAAGGGTATAGGCAAACAGTTATTCAATAATTACTCTGGTTCATGTCTAGAAGAACTACGTGTTTACATGTGAGCAGAGCATACAGTAACAGTAAAGTTGAGAGTAAACTTAGAGCTCGGATCTTAGCGTGTCTGTCTTTCCCCAGAGGAGTTTCCAACCGTGAATAAACTTTTGCTGATGATACAATGCAGTTCAGTCCTCCAGTCAGCAGAGACAGAATCATTTCCAGCTTTCCACAGGTAAGCTTTAGACTCGAGACGAATTGTTTTCAGTCTTAATTAATTACATACTCTAATGTTACACCATATTTTTAAATGTTCATCCAGAAACTTGTGTTGAAACCTCCGCAGCACATGAAAATGGGATTAGTCTTTAGTTATGCATCCATATAATTTTGCAGAGGAGTCCATCACATGCCTTCATTCACTCCTAAGGGAAGTTAGATTCTTCACTTGACCTGAATGGTTTGAAACTATGTGAGGAATCCACGTTATCTGAACAACTTCAAGGCAAACATAGGGAAAACAAGCAAACTCCATACAGATAGGGTGCCTTAGAACTATAGTGCCTTCTCCACTAAACTTCTTTACGCCAAACATAATCTTGCCAGGGTCCTGTTCATCACCACTCCAAAGAACTTTGTCTTTCCAGAGACCAGCGCATCCCCTGAAGTCGACGCATCTCCAGAGTTCAGCGCCTTCCCAGAGTTTGGCGACTCTCGGAAGGTCTGCGCCTCACCAAAACTCAGCACCTCCCCACAATTTGGTGCCTCTCCAGAGGGCTGTCCCTTCCCATATCTTTGTGCTTCTCCAGACGTCTGCACCTCACCAAAATTCAACGGCTTACCAAATGTCAGGGTCTCTCCATAGTTCAGTGCCTACCCAGAATTCGGCCCCTTCCCATAGTTAATGGTCAGTGCCTCCCGAGAGTCTTTGTGTACAAAGCTCCTGAGACGGTTTACATCCCGAAAAATGTATTCTTGATAAAACGTAACACATTTTTGAAATATCGAAGTTGGCGCTCCCTTTTGGCACCTGGTTTTACTACCGTAACCCCTGGCAGTTAAGTTCGCTCGTCTACCAGGAGGACACAGTAACATTAAAAATTTGTGCCTTTCTTAAACATTTGTGGTCAAATAAAAAGGTGTAATAATCCAGTCTGATTTACTGTAAGGTTTCTAAAATATCTGTAAGGTAAACAGCAGGAAGTTCAGTATATATTCTGCAAACAGTATTGCGCTCATTGGATTAGTATATTGAGAGTGTGTGACATTCATAGAGGCTTTAGGGAAAGTCCACTTTGACCACTTTTGATCAAATTTCTGCTGAAACTAAAAGGCGTCCCACAGATGCTTCATGCTCTAGTTTTATCAGTAGGGTCGGGTTAGATTAAAAAAGCTCCAAAAAGCTCATTTTAAATCAAAAGCACATCTTTCGATCAATAATAACATTTATGAATGTAATACCCAATTGTTTCTCATTAAAAAGGTCTTCAACATGCTCCTTCCACATTTCTATTTGCAGATTATCTTTGCATGTTCTTGCGGTTTTAATGATGCTCACATTTATAAGTAAATTATTATTTTTGTTCTATTTATGTGTAGTGTTATAATCCAGAATCCTGCCTACAACTGAAGAAAGATTGGAATCCAGAAGCCAAGAAAGCTTGCCAAGATCGAGAAGTACATCTACATGGGTAAATAAATAAATATTTTAATAAAGAGTGTAAAGATTGTGCTAAAATCATTATACAAAAAGCGACTGTCATAAACTTATTATAGGGGCCATTAACTGACAACACAAAAATGCTGGATCCTTTAACGAATATGAGCCGATACAACAATAATGCTTCAAAATGTGTTTTGTTTTATTAAACAAAAATTGCCTAAAGACAGCCACAATATGACCTGAGTTACAGATGCACATCAGATGGACACTCTCCCGTTAATGACAAGCTAAACACACACCTCTACTTTCACTCTTGCTAACGTTGTCAAAAAAAGGCGAACATACACAATAATTTTAAAGATGAAGATGAGGATTACAAGAATATTATAGTAAAGCTAAAAATAAACGGATCTACTAATCATACGCTATACTGAAAAAGGAGTGGGTAACAAGGAGCGAGCCAGTGTTTGAAAGAATATATCTGTTTGGATCTTCATTTTATCTTTTGAACAAATTCATCAATTTGGTGTTGTTAAATGGGAAAGTAAATGACTCAGTATAGTATTTGAACCCAAAAAAACTTGTTTTGTTGAAGTATCTTAGCTAAGAATGCATACGACATGGTACACAGATGTACACAACTCTCTCTCTGTTTCTCTATCCCTCTCTAAACCACGCCTGTATCACATGTTTTCGCACACACTCACTGACAACTGCTGTATCCATTGTAAAATTAGGCACGTTCCTGTGTGGCTGAAAGGCTGACAGCTGAATAGAAACCATTGTATAGGAAGAGAAACCACAAAGTAATTCCAAAACTAACAAAGATCCACCATAAAAATGGCTGGTGCCATTGGAACTAACAAAGTTATGTTCAAAAGATTTCAAGCACAATACAAAGTGCAAACAGTTCATCCCTCTTTAATGTAAAACAATGTTTTAATATGTTTTATTGTATTGGCTAAATACATTTACATTTACTTAGCCATAAAGGTTAAATATTATTAAATCTTTCACTGTAAAATCTTCTAGATATGACAGACTTAAGATGTCGAAGGCTGTGGTGGTTGGTGATCTGAATGTTGGCAAGACATGCTTAATAAACAGGTAAAGTGCAGTATTTTTACTTGGAGTTAGTGTTTTAATTGATTCCACGTTTTGTTATGTGCCTCTTGATCTCAGGTTCTGTAAAGATGTCTTTGAGAGAGACTATAAGGCTACTATAGGAGTTGACTTTGAGATTGAGCGGTTTGAGCTGTCCGGACTGCCTTTCTCTCTACAAATGTAAGATGTACCAGGGTTTGCTCATTATTTTTGTGTGTTGTGTGTGTCATATTTTCTGTAATGTATTGATAAACATTAGATTTCATAAATTTCAGATTCATTTACACACAACTGATGTAGTTCAAACCTTTTATTGTTTTAAAATTGATGATATGAAAACTCAAAAATTCTCAATAATGTTCTTAAAATTCTCAGTAATGACCTGTATTAATGTTCGTAGATGGGACACTGCCGGTCAAGAAAAGTTCAAATGCATTGCCTCAGCGTATTACAGGGGAGCTCAAGGTACACAACACTTTTGTTGTTCTTTTTTCAGATCAGAGTGTAATTACCACAAATAACCTACTTTTTATGTTTCTACTTTAATAGTGATTATTACAGTTTTTGACATGGCAGATATCAAAACATTGGAAAACACAAAGTGAGTATTATTGTTGAGTGTCTTTAGCAACAGTTAAGCATGGTGGTGGGTCCTTGAACATCTTTTCTGCAAATGGAGTTGAAGATTTGATCAGGACTAATTGTGTTCCCACTGCTGAGATATACATTTGTGATTGCATCATGAAACCAACTATTAACTCATTGTGTTTGATTGATTTTTATTTTCTCAGACAGTGGTTGTCTGAGGCTCTGCAGGAAAACGAACCAGACACCTGTTTCGTTTTCCTCGTTGGCACAAAAAGAGACCTCCTGGTGAGAACAGTGCCTAAAAGAAAACAGTATATACACAATACAAATACAACTAGCCAAAGCTTACCAGCCTTTCTCTCAAAAGTCTGCAGAAGAATGCAAGAGAACAGAGATGGATGCCATCAAAATTGCTGCAAAAATGAATGCTGAGTTCTGGGCTGTGTCCTCGAAAACAGGTACAAGCTTTTCTTGGACCATAGAACCACCTCTGCCACCCATGCTCCTGGATTACTACAAAGTAATGAGTGTATAATTGCTAGCAAAATATAAAATATAGTAGAGTTAAGCTTTAAATTGGTAAATTATGACAATGCTAATGGTCTAATCTAAATCAGTGATCTATGCTAAGCTATGCTAAACGTGCTATTATCAGATCTGGAGAATATTGCAAAATTGTAATAGTTATTTACTTGGTTTCAAGGGGAGAACGTTCAAGAGTTTTTCTTTCGTGTGGCGGCTTTGGCTTTTGAAGATGCAGTCCTTAAGGGCCTGGACACAGGAACCACCAACACTCAGATCGGAGATGGAAGCATTCTCAGTAAGAGAAAATAAAAGAGAAATTGGTATTAGGGTGTACTATTTTCAGGGTGTGATGTGGTTTTGTTATTTCAGATGAGAAATTGCACGAAGACCCAAAACACAAGCATAACAAGAAGACGTGTTGCTGATGGATCTTCAAACTACGACGTTTTAAACAACGTAATAAACAACTCATGTGCTAGAAATAATTAGTGTTTTCCTCTGACTAAACCAAGGTGGCTGCCTCATTAGTATTCTCTCGGAGAGGAATCCTCTTTTCGGAACACACAAAATAAGGGACTGATTAATCTCCACATTTATACTATAGTATTCATGTCAGTATTTTACAGAGAGAGGAACTGCCTTGCAAATATTCTTTTATATTGCAGTATTTTGTAAATGTAACCAGTATAAAGATTAATGAGACTTTTTATACACTTACCTAGGGGTTCGATGAAGTCTAAATGTTTATCAAACTTGCAAATAAAGGCTAACAATGGAGTTAAATAAAACAAATAATTACGTTTTCTTTCTATTGCATTTCATTTAACTTTATTAAATGTATTCACTTTGAATAAGGTCTATTTATATATTGATCCTTGTTCCTAATCAGTCAAAAGGATCCCATTCTCACATTAAGCCAAAAGTGGGACGCATCATGGACAGAAAGTGTCAGAAACAATTAAGTAATACGCCATTAATTATTATTAATGAACAATAAATGTACAAATGTATATATGTAATAGTGGTGTGTATTGCATTACAAAATTTTCACAATATGCATTGTGGAGCTACTGGGAGATATTGTCTTGGAGCTGAATTCTATTTGCTTCTTGGTGTGATTCTGGTCACTTCTGCAACTTCTTTACAATTGTCGTCTTGTTTTATGTAATATTTCCTAGGCAGCAATTATCCTTAACTAACATTTTAAATGAGAAAGATTATAAAATTAGTTCACTCCATCACTTTGAGTACAAAAGATTACTTAATTCTCATACAAACCAAACTAGATTCTAGCCTTCTTAGCTTTCTGGTCTCAAAACGTTTTGAGTTCCATCTTTTCCAATGATTGTCCATTACAGAAATAGTTAAAATTTTGTGATGTATTTTGTATTGTGGACATAACATTGAGGTATGTTTCATATCTTGAGTGTATTGGTATACCCCTAACTGTAATGAATATATTAAACTCATTTTTGGTTTATGTAAAAAAAAAAAACAACATATTTAAACCTTTAAAAAGGTCCAATTTTCACCATTACCATCAGAGAGTTAATCATTTTGACCAGCATTTTGGTTAATTTATTTCTATTTTACATTACAATCTTCCTTAATAAACAACAATTCTTAAAAAGTTGGTTTGTTCAAGTTATTTTTGTTACACGTCACTTGAGAAATTTACAACATTTCAGAGGTAATATTTTAAAATTGTATTTTTTATCACCAACCTGTCTTAGATTTTTTATAAATGTATAATCTTATCAAGTGGTTGAAGTTTCAAAAAAACTTATTATTTCACCCACGCAAATTAATTTCTTTAGTAGCTTTTTCATTCATTCCTTTTCCAATTTGCTTATTCCCTTTTTGGGGTCACGGGGGTCTGATCTCCAGCGCACATTGGGCCAGTCCATCACTTTAGTAGCTTTTATTTACTTAAAATAAAGTCTCCATCTAGTGGTTGGTGTTTCAAACTGCTGCTAAAGTCACCGTCTCGTTAATAAAACCTCACTTTAAAACTAAATGCAGTAATGCAAGTATCAAGATATAATCGATATCATGTGCAGCCCTGCATCCACGCCAAGCTTATCTCGGGATGCGCCCTTGATCTTTTAAAAGCCTGCGCATCCTCGCATCCTCTCTTCACTAATGTCTTTACGTCACATCACCGCTTCTGAGCAATCTGTCCGCGTACGCAAAGCTTCTACGTCATACGTTGTGTTTCCCCACAGCAGCCTCAGTTTTCCTCTCTGGAGCACCTCCTCGTCTCCTCCAAGGCATTCGGCTCCTCGCTCATGTCCTGAACGTGTTGCATGCGCGCGCATCCAAGAGGTTCCACTGAAACACAGCAGCACCCGTGTCCTCCCAACATGACCGAGCTGGTGGCGCGAACTCTTCCGTCTCCATCGGGAGTCCAAGGTCCCGTTCCGGACATGTATAAAGGATGGTTGTTCAAGTGGACCAACTACCTGAAGGGCTACCAGCGCCGGTGGTTTGTGCTGAGCAACGGCCTCCTTTCATATTACAGGTACGCGCGCAATGCGTTTGGCTCGACGCGCACGAGCAGCGCGTGACACTGCTGCGGTGTCGTTCTGTGGGATTTCTCTTTAGTTGTACAGAGTTTTAATTAAAAGTCTGCTTGGGACCTGACCTTTAACAGCGGAGGTCATTGCTCTCCTCTGCAGCATCTAACTATGTCTATGTGCTTGTTATTATAAGCAACGAGGGCACCTGAAGATAATCAAGTTTCCATTTTCCTTAACCCCCTCAGACCTGAAGTATTGTCAAGGATTACATATAGGATAAAATAGTCACAATACAATAAATTCTATGTAATAACATAATTTTATTACCACAAAATAACGAACTTGCGAAATTTATGTGCAAAAAATGATAAAAAATGTTTAAAATGACCAGCTTGTTGCAGTTTTATGAGCAATCATTGAAATTCATGAGTGCCTTTTCCTAATTTCACTTAATTATGTGATAAATTCCACCGAATGTTTGCCATTTCTGTCCCCGAGACTTTAATAATTGCTTCCTAAATACATTTATTACTAAGTTTTTACTGTTATTATACTGATTATACTATTACTATAGCTCTACTTAAGCTAAAACATTTAAAATATTGATGAAATTCACACATAAAACACTGAAAGGTAGTGTTTATTGCCCGTTTATGATGCTTTATATGATGTCACCATAAAATATAATGATTAGGATCTTTTAAAAATAACCTTTCTTTTGCATTGATGTGTAATTCAATATATAATTTAGTTTGAAATACATTTCTTGGATAATTTCCACTGAATCGATGCCATTTCTGTCCCCATGACTTTAATAATTGCTTCCTAAATACATTTATTACTAAGTTTTTACTGTTATTATACTATTATACTGATTATACTATTACTATAGCTCCACTTAAGCTAAAACATTAAAAAAATTGATAAAATTCACACATAAAACACTGAAAGGTTGTGTTTATTGCCTGTTTATGATGCTATATATGATGTCACCATAAAATATAATGATTAGGATCTTTTAAAAATAACCTTTCTTTTGCATTGATGTGTAATTCAATATATAATTTAGTTTGAAATACATTTCTTGGATAATTTCCACTGAATGGATGCCATTTCTGTCCCCGGGACTTTAATAATTGCTTCCTAAATTCCCAAGTTTTTACTGTTATTATACTATTATACTGATGATACTATTACTATAGTTCTACTAAAGCTAAAACATTTAAAATATTGATAAAATTCACACATAAAAGTAGTGTTTATTGCCCATTTATGATGCTATATATATGATGTCATCATAAAATATAATGATTAGGATCTTTTAAAAATAACCTTTCTTTTGCATTGATGTGTAATTCAATATATAAATTGTTTGAAATACATTTCTTTACAGAATAGAAAAGCTTTTAACTCCTTCCCGTTCCCTTAATTAACACTTTAAGCGAAAGTTCAATTTACATTGACAATTTTAATAATAGAATTTACTAACAATTACTATCAAATGTTGCCTTGGACTTGGAATCAGGCTCTGCAGAGTGACTCTGGCAGCACGACAAAAGTTTAATATCATATAAAACCATGTTGAAAGTGAATGAAATGCTCCAATGGAAGAAAAATAACATTCTGATAAGCGACACTATTGGTCTGAAAAGACTAAGTCCTCCTGAAAGCGTGACGCTAGAACCTTTGCTGATCTTCATCCTCACTACCTCGCATGTGGTCATTACATACTACTTCATTCATGAGCCCCTGACTCATTCAGTCCATAAAGCATACTTATTGCATCATTACCTCTAATCTCAAGCAGTGATCACTCGGAATGCTGTTAGGTTTACTGGAGGATTTCCTCCGTTTGACTGTAGGGAATCACTGGGGCATTTATTGCTATAAATGAAGCTTCCGGATTATAAAGCATTTGTTGTATTTATCGCTCAATCTCTCTAAACATATTCGTACAGTATGTTTTTCTAATTAAAGATGCACCAGATGATCTGTGTTCAAGTCTTGATGTACGGGCTGCAGCTGTAAATGTGCCTCTGCTGGAGCTGGATTTGCTGTGGATTTGATGCTATAATTCAGCTCTCTGGGAAATTTTCGATTAAATTTCAATCAGTGTAAATGTATGTTTTTCTTTCTGACACTGGTTCATTTCATTGTATTGATATTTATAATTATATTGTATTTTAGCGTAGCTTAGCATAAATCATTGAAACGGATTAGACCGTTAGCGGTGCAGTTCAATATGATGAAAGAGCTTCCATACTCTTTCAAACCCTCTGTTTGTTGCAAATATCACTTATCAGAATGTTTTCTCTTATACTGGACTTTTTCATTCCCTAAATTCGACTTATCTATAGTCCTTTTCAAGAAAAAAAATCTACATCTTTCACAAAGTTCAGGTTAGAGGGGGTTAATTCTATATTTTCACAGTCTAATACCAGTGGATTTCCTGGATTATTATTCTGGAATGAGTTATAGTTCCTAACAATAAAAGTTTACATATTAACTCTAAAACTGTTTCAAAAAGAAAAATATATATCGATGCGAAAACTTGGAAATCCTATTCATCTGAATTTTTTCAAATGCAATTTTATTTTTTGTCTGTGCGTCAATATAAAAAAAGGTGTTTTTTTGGTGCATTTTACTTACTGTTGATTAACAATAAGGAAACTCACTTCCAAAAATAAATGTTGTTTATTTACCTATTCCCTTAGGACCCAAGCAGAGATGGCACACACATGCCGAGGCACCATAACCTTGGCAACGGTGCACATAGAAGTAGGTGACACCTGTCACTTTGTGTTGACGAGTGGAGGGCGGAGCTACCACCTGAAGGCTTATTCAGAAGGCGAGTGTCAGCGCTGGGTTTCAGCTCTGCAGCAGGCCAAAGCTAATGCCACTCACATGATGCCACATTCAGGTGAGTCCTCTCAGCTCCTCTTTCATGTGTAAGAGCAACGGTGCTAGTCTCGCAAAAGTCAAACATTTTATATGAAAACACAAAATGTAAACCAAGAATGCTTTTATAAATACTAATAATAATTGACATTTTTGTAAATTTACAATTTTGCTAGGACAGGGATTTTGTAGGATGATAGAGAGGTGTATGATCAACCAGTGAGGGGATAATGATAATCGGTGACACATAGGTTGTAGCCCAGCCATGAACTGACACAGAAACAGCTGTGTAGGAGGCTTAAAAATGGTTGAGAAACTGCCAAATTGAAGTTGAGAAAAGCTGTTTCTTGTCATAGGGAAGCAACAAGATACAAGATAGTTATACTGCCTCAACAAGGTCTCTCCCAGGCTTTGACAGATGTGCTTGTGGAGCTGATAAAAGATACACCAAGCTTTTAACCCTTCAAAACCTCAAGCTTGCAATAAGCTCAGAACTGAGGAAAATCAGTGGGACCTAAGTATGCTCACCTATTGACCTGGCTAGAGGAGTTGCATGTCATATTTGCATAAAAACATAAGAAACAGGGTGCAAAAAAATGGCAGCAGGTGCTTTGGACTCATGATCGAAAATGTTAAATATGTGGCTGTTTGTAGATTGTAGTAGGTTGTTCCTCGAAGAGCTGGAAGCGGTAAAATAATAATAATCTGAGTGACCCCAAACTTATTCTGCTGCAGAACAGTGACCTTAAGCATACAGCCGATGCCATTATGGGCTATCTTCAGTGGAACAAAGATCCAAGATGTTTGGAACAAACTACAATCCAAAATATGTACCTTTAGAAGAATTGCCAAAATCGCCAAAATAGTTCAATGTTCGTTCAATGATTAAAACAAATATTTAAAACTTTCAGTTTTAAAAGATTATTTGTTCATTCAAAGCGTTTCCATTTGAGGCCAAACCTTTGGTTTCTTTGTGGGAAATGTTTTGAATCCCCACTAGATGGAAGCATTGTTCACATTTTGACCAAACGATCATAACTCAAGCGATGTACCTTCTGATTTAAATTATTAATAACAAATCAATAAAAATAAACAAAATATTTTCTCCTTATAAGAAATCCTTTCATACCCATGCTACTTAAATAGATGAAGCCAGATCTTTAATATGTGTATTTTGTATAAAGATACAACATCTATATTTATATATTTAGCTTTTTTAATCCTTAAATCTTCAGGGAACCATAGCACAAGTAGAACCAGAAATCTAAAACACCCATATCCGTTAAGTATCCATTGCATTTAATGGCTAATACATAGAAATACATTACTGCATTGACGAGAGCATCTTTCATTACAAAAGTGATCAATTGCATGGAGCACACCTTCCCTTGAGGAGGATTTCAGTTAATACCGAAACGAGTGATGCTTGTGTAAGCCCCGCCCCCTGTGCAGAATGGAGGGTGTGTGTGCGTGTATGTGAGGGGGGGTGAGGAGGGGGGAGAGAGAGGAGGAAAACAGGGGCGATGGGAGGGAAGCTCAGAAGGTGACTGAAGAGATAGAGAGGGAAGAGACTCCAACGTCATCTTCAACACAAAAGCATTCGCTCAGGGTTTGGGAAATATTCACTCGGGTGAAGAAAAGGTAGGAAAGGATTATAAATACTTGATTTTCATTGCTTTTTAAACCTTTATATTTGGTCTCTGAGAAATCCCCAGGAGTTGCATGTGATCTTGTGTAATATTCCAGAACTAAGTTCATTTGTGGTTATCAAATGATCTTTTTTTTTCCACAAACTTGATTCAGCTTTTGTTTCAGAAATCTGATTTACGATCAGTTTGATGAGGATGGATTTTAAATACAAATGTCTTGAGCTTTTTGTGGCTTCTCCCATTCATATAATGGTGACTCTGTTGGCTTTTATTGCAAAACTGAAGATTTTATAAGGTTTATGTTTGTCTCATCGTAAGTAGTCAATTATAAATACAGAGGAAATAAAATCATGAAACACTGTAAATATAAGCAGCTTGAAAACTGGTCAGAAATATTAAATTGGTTGCATTTGAAGACCCCTTTTACCTTTCTTCATGTTATATAAATGTCATATATGCATATTTGCTGTAAAAAAACTAGTCGAAGCAGGCTAAAGAGATGAAGAAAGTTTGAGAATGTACTTTGACTAATCATGTTTACCTGGGTTGAGGCAACTACCACTCTGACCACGCCTCTTTGTGTATAGTAGCTTGCCTATATAATGTGGGTTTTTCCTCCGGGTGCTCTGGTTTTCCCACACATCTAAATCAATTGCACTTAAAAACTTTTAAACTGGACTGGATATTAAAATACTGTTTAACAATGGCCTATAATCTATATTAGGCACGTCCTTTTGCGTTCATAGCTGAAATAGCTGAAAACTACTCATTGTTACTTTTTTTAATTTATCTGTTCACAATTTATTTAGTTGGAATGATTCTTTGGGACATTTAGAAAAGTCTATAACATACTCAATTAAAGCCTGTCCTTTAAATGATCCCGAGCTCATGCTGACCCCAGTCCCAGTTTGCTTAGGTTCATCTTTCACACCCAAGAGCAGCACATAGCCATCTCTTAGCAGTCATAATAGTCTATGCAACTACAAATACAAACAAACAAGACATGTTTGAACAAAAAGATGCTTTTCAAGCACGGTTCTTTTTGTAGTTCCCAAAAAAATTAGTTTAGATTCCTTTTTATTTGAAAATCGCCTTTCAGTTTCCTTTTACAGACCTCAAATCACTGCCATCTAGTGGTGGAAAGAAGTGATAACGATTGGAAGTACAAGACTTGTGATGTGGGCTTGTGTTTTTCAAAATTCTGGCAACTGTTCTTAGAACAGTTTATTATTATTCTTTAGTAAAGGTTCATTATTCATTATTATTCAATTATTCATTTATATTTAGTTTTTTGTTATAAAACTATTTTTTTAAAAAACTGCCAAATGAATTGTATGTTTTTTACAAGCTCATATTTGTTGTGGAATTTTTGTACAGAAAAATAGTTGTAAAAAAAGAAAATGGGGTTGTACTAAAAAATGATATCAAGCACAAAAAACAGTTTTGAATGTATTTTATAAGAGCGAATGGTCAAAAAGGCCCCGGACATCAAGGGTTAAGTTATGGTAAAAGTGTTAGCATCGAATGTGGAGAATGGCCGAGTAGTTTCCAGAATTGCAAACACTAATTACTAAGAGATGCTCTTTTTCTTTCATGTTTCGAACTTTCAGAGACACGCTCTCCTCTCCTTCCCCTCCCCCAACCTCTTTCTCTCTCAATGCATTTGCTAGCTGTTAGCATTTTCAGTGTTTTCAGCTAAATAAAGCAACATTTTCTTTTATACCGTCTTAAACCTTGCTACCAGAGTCTTCTATAATGGGTTTGATAAATATTTTCTTAGACCTTTAGCCACTTCTTCTTATAGGGGGTGTGTGCTGATGTCACTTTCACTCCGGGCCACACTTCTTCACTGATAACGGGAGGCAAAACAAGCAGTAAAATGGATTTATTTACTACAGAAAGTGCCATAAAGTGATATATTCAGGTGATTACACACTTAAGTAAAAAATGTTTTTTTTTTCCCAATGCATGTTTAGCATAGATCCTTGAATCTAACTTGACCAGTAGAGTTTCCATTATCTTTTTACAATTTAAATGTGGCCCTTTATATCACCGACATTCAATTTCAGCTGGCCTTACAACTCAATGTCTCTAAAAGAATGTAATATAGACAATCTGTGGTTTAAATATAGAAACTTGAATTACTTTGAACTGAAAGGCTAATGGTCTAATTAGATTCAATGAACTATGCTAAGCTATGCCATAAGACAAAAAGTAGGAGCAAGATGATGGGATTAATTAGATTGTTATAAAGCTGATTAACTTTTGCTTGGTTTTAAAGACCCTTTCAGGGTTTTTTGTATTTCCATTGACATTTCAAGTAAGTCTTTGATACTGGGGTTTGGTGTGAGATCAGGGATGAGGGGATGAGTCACTGCTGCATCTTCAGCAAGTCAGGAGAATGAATTCAGGAGAGCTTCCTTTAATTCTGGTGTCTTCCTGAACCTCTGATCTCCACGAGAAGCTGTGGGCTCACTGCAGTGTATGTGGGTCATCAGTCTGGAGGGTTCTCCTAACTCTCCTGCTTTGTTTCTGCTCCCCGGTCCCACAGTAATCCGCTTTCCTCGTTGTTTCTTCGACGAGAGCAGAATTACAGCTTGGCAATGATCAGCCATGGTACTGGTCTGGTTAAAGGCATGCTAGATGATTGTCAAACAAGAGGAGGGTATTTCACAAGTTACAAAATATAGTTTCGGAATCGATATGCTGTGAAGACTTTAGATATAATAATTCATTACATATTGTAGTTATATAATATCCATAAGGCATGGGTCCCTATAAAATCTACAAATTTGGAATTTTTGATTGGGTGAACATTTTAAAAGATGTCTTCATAGAGGTGCAGTCCTGTTTTAATCCTCGTCTAGATGTTTATTCTAGATGGTTTAATTCAGACACACTGGTTTCATCCCTTACTGTAAAAAACACTTTTGTAAGTTTGTCACCAAACAATATCCAAAGATGGAATCTTTTCACCCCATCTCACATAAAAGCGTTGACTCTTCTCGCTGTGGGGTTTTACGCCGAGGAGATTTGTCATTTGTGAGGGAGCCAGGGCTGCTGCTGGCCAAATGGGTGCGGAAATGTCAAAAAAGCCAAGTTCAGAATGCAATAACTCAAAAACACCACTATTAAATATTTTTACATTTTGGATTCTGGCATTCTAAAATACTTACTAAAATTACGTAGAGGTTTTGATGACATCCATAAGAGAAAATAAGAAATGGGACATCACAGTGTACCCAACATTAAATGCATTTTCCCTCCAAAAATCAGAGTGTGGGATGAAATAACTCAAAACACCAAATGAATATTCTTAAATTTTAGATTCTGACAGTCAATAATACCATGTGGGGGCAATCACCGCTGACCATGTGAGACACACTTGAGCTTCACGCAAAATTGGGCTAGTTATATCTAGTATCCTGAGAACCCAAATAGCAAATTGTGTCTGCCCCAACTTTGGGAGAATCAGATGGTGGATGGCAAGTACCACAATGTACTATGGTACACGAATGGATCAAGTTGAGATTCCAAGCATTGCTCACAGCTAAGGGAATAATCAGTGCTACACTGACCTTATGATTGTCCACGTCACAAACATTTACATTAGTTCATTTGGCAGATGCTTTTATGGGAAACTACTTGCATTCCAAGGAATGAACACTTCTTAGCTGCATGACAGCCCAGTCAAGGTCAAATTATGGTGAAACGTATTTGCATTGTTTTCCTCACTTCGGTGAGTGTTGTAAAGCTTTGGTGAGTTTCAGTTAACAGTTCCCCAGCATGGTCTCTCTGGGTTCTGTTCATCCTCCTCTGCAGATGCTTCCAGAAAGGTTTCCAGCCTGTCCGGTCTGTTTGGTGATGACTGATGGCCATGTTGTTTGAGCCAGACGCTTCCATGTGTTTTCCTTTTTTTTTTTTTTTTTCATTTTCCTTATAGCTTCTAAAAATAGCCTCCCATCCAATTGCGTGGGACCTTGTTTCCATGGCAACCGTGTTCATTCACAGAAATCCAGTCTTTGAATGGAATCCTATGACGCCACTCATTCGCACTCTCGTTCTCATTCCATCAGCTACTGCCCACATTGAAGTGTGATGTCTTCCACGGACGTCTAAATCTGGATCTCCGTTCAGTTTTCTGGCTTTGATGGGCAATGGTCGTCATGACGCTCCCTGTCCATTTAGTCCTTTTCAGATTACATTGAAAAGCATCAATGGGATACATGCGGGTAATTGGGAGGACCTTCACAAAAGGACAGTTTGAGTTCTCAGCTGTCAGTGCAGACGCCTCCAGCACAGCGTCTGTGTGCATTTGTGCTATTTATAATCTTAGTTTAGCTCAGCTCGCAGCTTGCAATACATCTGTGCTCACTCCAGAACAGCACATCACATGTGTACTTAATATAAAGGAATGTGTCATGATTTCATGTATGTTACTTTGATTAAATGCCATAACTGAGCAATTGTTAAATCTTTATTGCAAATGACAATCAGCACAATTGTGTAATAAATGTTACCATTGGCTCAGAGTAAAAACATTGTTCCTATATTATGTAATATTCCTTCTCTAGCCCTTGCTTTATGCCTTTAACCTTTAGATGTCTCTGCACGCACCGGTGCATGTTGTTTATTTTTTATCTGAAATATAATGTATGGGTTATTAGTTATAATAATTTGTGTTTTAAATTAACAACACAATAGTTAAGACACACATCTGCAACGTAATTCAAATTAGTGCCATCACCGCCATCTAGTGGACAAAAGAAGAAATAACCTCTGGAAGTACAATGCCTGTGATATGGTTGTTTTTTTAATTCTGGCACAAAACAAAGCAGAATGGAACAAAAAGTCGGACAGTGCATAAGGTTTAGGAGACGTTCGCCTGGTAGTTTTTGACATTGTTTTGACCTTGTCTTTGCTTTTGGGGGATTTTAATACTTTTGATTTTTGCAATAAAACCTGGGGTTGTTCTAAAAATGACATCACAACACAAAAACACTGTTTTGAAGATTGAATATATTAAAACAAATTGTAAAGTAGTAAAAGCGCTCAAAAAGGCCCTGGACTTAAAGTAGGTAGTCTTTTTTCGGAAGGGAAAGTAAATACTTAAAAAAAAGTATTTTTGCTAAATCTTTAAATCAGTCAATCATACCTTACACCATTTCTCCTTGTTTTCTTCTAACCCTATCAGTGTTCTGTTCCCATCTGTTCTCTCTTTTATATTCTCAAACGTCTCCCTTCCACACTGTCAGTCTTATGGTTTACACCTTCATACTCTCCATGATTGCATCCCACCTTCTTGGATAGTCTGTACTCCTCGTTGTGACCAAAGGACCAAAATTTTGAAAAACACAAAAATAAAGAGAAAAAGGCAAATGGTAAAAAAAGAATTAAAACACAAAACAAAAGACATAAAGATGAACTAAATACAAGTTTCAAATTTATACCATATATTTCATCTCTTTTAGAGTTATACCATATTTTCAAGACGAGCAGAAAATATAAGGTTGTAATTTTTAGATAATTATTCCATAAATGTAGATAATACAACTACATGTATTAGTTAGATACACAAAAACGACAGTCTGCTGAGTTTAATTTGTGTTCAAAATCTTTATATTAAACTGTGTTTCATTTGTGCAGATGATTCCGGTGACGAGGGTCCACCAGCTCAGCCAGATCGTTCTCTGATCCAGGGGGCACTTAAGAGCCTAGCCACTAAGCTTGAAGACCTCACCACCTGCAACGAGCTCATCGGAAAACACGGGGCGGCCCTGCAGCGCTCGCTCAGTGAGCTGGAGGAGCTGCGTACGCCCACTGATGCCACCGACAAGCTGAAGACCGTCAACGAACGCGCTACACTCTTTCGCATCACCTCCAATGCTATGATCAATGTGAGATTCTGTCCTAACTAAAGTTTTCTGTTCAGATAGAATACAATGTTTCAAAACCTTTCCCCCTCACCCTTCCCCAATCCCTTATCCACTCCCCCTTTCAGTCCAACGCTGTCTTGTCCTGACACAACTGATGTAAACTGGCTTGTGGGAAACACAACTAATAAATATTTACATAAATTTAATGCTCCAATCCAGAGGAGAAAACACCACACAAGGTGTTTTACTCCCCTGGAGAAAGCAAAACTGTCCAACTCAGCAAAGCATTTACTTTCCTATGTGATGGCTTTTGAACGGGACAGAACAAGGTATTAAAAAAAAGAATATAATGTTACTTGAGCCTCTCACTTTTTATTTATTATTTTCAGAGATGATAGTGGTTTATTTCAGTGTTCAGTGTGATGTGAGATATTGTCTGGTGTGCCATTAACCAGCTTATTGGTCTAAATCAACCTGGTTTGCCAATGAGTGAGTAGAAACATGAATTAGTCTAAAATACTTTTTCTTTTTGTTTATTTGATTCTTATTCAAGACACTTTATATTGTTAATATAAGCTATTGAGTTTTTAACATTTATTTCTAGCAGTGTGCCTTGAAATGAAAAAAATCAACGAAATTATATCTTTGTTTGTAAAATTTTTTAGATATAAGTTAAATTTTTGAGATAACAAGTCATATTTTGAGATAGAAAAGTAGGTATTAGGTAAAGTAGTATTTTGTAAAAATCCAGAAGACTAATTGTACCAGTATTTAAACCAGTATTTTTCTGCTGTAAATTGAGCACTTTTATCATGGGGAGTCTATTTCTTTCTGGGACCATTCATAAGTGTCCAGTTGGTGAATTTCTGTTTCATTCACTTTCTATTATCCATTCGGAGGGAAAGTATGAGGTTGCCAGGTAGTCATCGCAAACGTTCTGGACTTAAAATAACTTTTAGCTGAAACATCACAAATAGAGTCAAACCAATGACTGATTATCGTCAATATCATGACGATATTGACTCATGTAATGGTCTGTAACCGCAAACTGGATTTCATCGTGGAAAGGCTGGGAGAAATGCAACAAAAGTTGGATAAACTTTCATAATAATGGACATTAAAAATCTGTAGAAATGTACAGTTTTGACCTAAATTAACTTCTCTACCACCTGGCTTACCTCATCTCCTTTAGCCTTGGAGGCTACGAAGAGGAGTCTAAACAATTTTTTCCCCCAAGTGCCTGATAAGGAGCGTCTCTCAGCACCCTCCACCTTCTTTTTCTCCACCACTGTAATCTGACGGGCCATGAGTACAGCGCCGTCTGGCTGCAGGAAAATGTCGGCTGCGGACTGCAGCGGTTACACCACTTCCCTGGACCCCTACCTCATCCTGCGATGTTCTCTTCCTGTATTTATCTATGTGCTTGATTGCAATGGCTTTTTTTAACCTACTCTACACTGCCCTCTGAAGGACAGTGTGAAAAGGCTCTTTTTTTGAGCTACTTTACCTAATGTATATCCATTTCTCTGTTTCTCTTTTAAATACTACCTCTCAACACTGGCCTGTCCTCACTCTGTCTATGTCTGTGGCCAGAGGGCTCCCATTTCGCTACATATAACAGTGTATGTGACAAATAAAGGTTTCTCATCATCAACATCATCATCATAATATCCCTGTCGTATTGATCAGAATTGAGTGGTAATCTTAAACATTATCTATTTGTCTCCTTGGAGCAGGCTTGTCAGGACTTTGTGGATCTAGCAGAGGTGCATAGTCGGCGGTGGCAGCGTGCTTTACAGTATGAACGGGAACAGCGACATCATCTGGAGGAGACTATTGAGCAGCTAGCCAAACAGCACAACAGCCTGGAGAGAGCTTGGAGAGAATCCCCCAATAGTAGTAAGACTTCTGTAGTTTATCTCTTTCTGAGTAGCAAGAACTGTGTTGCGACAAGAGTTGAAAGTCTCCAGTCTGCTTTGAAACCTTGTGTCTTGCCAGTTGTCGTCGACCTCACCTTGGTAGCCGAGTTTGGCTGTTCCTCATGCCGTTTAGACCTCCTACATAGCTGTTTCTGTTTCAGTTCATGATTGGTTATCGACCTATCTGTGATATTGACATTTGATTTACAGTTTTACTTTTTTTTTTTTAAATAATCATTATTTATGATTTATGAACGCCTTCTTTGTTTACAGGATTTTTATACCTGCTTAAAAAGTTTGTACTGTAGGTCCACAACATTGGACACCAGTAGTGTTGATTTGACACTGTGTAGGTCATTAATAAGTATGTTTTTGTGCATGAGAAGAAACAGAGGGAACACCGGAAGGAGAGTCCAGTGAAGAGAATGAAGACATAGAGTTTTTTGATGCCATGGAAGACTCCCCAGCCTTCATCACAGTGCCTGCAGACAATCACTCACAGCACAGGTTCATACGCACATCTGTCATGCTCATACATCAAATGCAGTTCTCTCAAAAAACCTAAATAAAAAGCGTGCTTTTTTATATTTTATAATAAAGATTTTCTTTCTTATAGTTGGAACATGAGACGGATATTATTTCACCATTTAACTCTGTTTGTCAGACTCTTGAGCAGTAATCAGAGCGTGACCAGCGGAAGTTTATCCAGCAACTGGAGCCAAGACGACAACGTACGTTTGGCCTTTTCATCTTATAACATATTTTAATCCAACTACAACTATCTTAATCCTCTGTTCACAGGACAGTTCTAGTAGTTATCTCCGCAGAGGCAGACGCTGTCACATCCCGGATAAGCCCAACTACTCCTTGAACCTGTGGAGCATCATGAAGAACTGCATCGGGAAGGAGTTGTCCAAAATACCAATGCCTGTAAAGATTCCCATATTCATTGCAAAATTTTAGCATAATAATGCCTTCATTTTATATTTTCAGAACATTATTTTTTCAATCCTCATTTATACACTGGTGGCAGTCTGACAGAAAGTGGCTTCAATTTTGCACAATGGCCGCCTGCCCTTTACCAAATACACACCACCAGTTACACATATCCATACAGGGCAATGCGAGGGAAGTGGCTTGCCCACAAAATGTAAATGTTGAGATAAAACATAATAATTTTGAGATAAAAGGTACAAATTTTGAGATCAAAAATAAAATTTTGAGATAAAATATTACATTTTGATATTAAAAATATACATTTTGAGATAAAAACTAAACATGTTGAGGTAAAGGATGTGATTCTGAGATACAATTTGCAAATTCTGAACATTTTAAACTTACAGATAATGAGATAAAAAGTAAAAATTGTGACAGAATATTTTAATTTTGAGATAAAAAGTAAAGCTTCTTTGTTAAAAGTACACTTTTTAGATTGTACAGCATTTTGAGATTAAAAAAAAAATACTTTTTGAGATCAAACGACAACGATTTGAGATAAAACGTAAAAATCTCAGAAAACTTGTGAGATAAAAAGTTAGTTGTTTTGGAAGGATCCTGCATGCCTTGGTCATTTTTCTAGGCACTTCTGTGTCGGCTTCAACCATTTTCCTGTTTCTGTTTTATGTGTCAAGTAAAGTAGAAGATTTAACTGATGTAAGATGACAAATCAGAATCTCCATATGTAAAGTATATATATATATATCATACTTGCAGGTAAACTTCAATGAGCCACTGTCAATGCTGCAGCGCTTGACAGAAGATCTGGAGTACAGTGAGCTACTGGACAGAGCAGCACGCTGTGAATCATCTCTGGAGCAGATGTGTCTAGTAGCAGCCTTCTCTGTCTCATCCTACTCAACCACTGTCCACCGCACGGGGAAACCATTCAACCCTCTGCTGGGAGAAACCTATGAGCTAGACCGGCTTGAGGACTATGGCTACCGCTCCATCTGTGAACAGGTTATTAACCATGCTCATACTGGTTTAAAAACAATAAATGGGAATAAACAAAAGAAAAATGTAAATTAAAAATTAAATAAGTACAGTGGGGTACAACAATAGTACAATAATATTGTCAGTGATTATATTTTTCTTTCAGATCAGTCATCACCCTCCTGCAGCCGCCCATCACGTGACATCACAGCGAGGCTGGACCCTGTGGCAGGAGATCACCATCGACAGCAAATTTCGTGGAAAATATATCTCCATCATGCCGTTAGGTGATCCATCATGAGCCACGAGAGCTGTGTTTAAAAGCATTAATTAAGCATTATTCTGCTTAAATTAAGCCTTTCTCCATTTTTGATTGTGATGCTTCCATGTATAGCCATTTTATATGGATCTCCCTGCTGCTTTGAACTGCTTTAACTTGTATTTCCTCGTATATTTCTTCCATTGTTTTCATCACTGCTTTCATTTGCTCCACAGGGAACATTCACTTGAAATTTCATGCCAGTGGGAACCATTATGTGTGGAGCAAGGTGACGTCCACTGTGCACAACATAATCGTGGGGAAACTATGGATTGATCAGGTATATTTATAGAGGGAATAAAAGTTTTTGACCCCCTGCAGGTTCTTAAAGAAATGGCTGGTCTGTTAATAAACTACCAAAGGAAACCTTTCCATTTGTCATATTTGATGAAAGTCATGGTTTTTGGTGTCTGTTTAGGCACTTAATTCCAACTATGAAGCACACTTACCTACTTTATGCGCTGTAAAATATTTTTATTGTAATTTTCTAAAAGGGGAGCGGTGCTTGTCAGTCTTAAAGGGGTGGGGTTGTTGAATGGTAGGGGAAACACTGCGCTTTGAAACTATGGAAAGATTTGCCTTCTGCGATAAAGAGCACAAGGCAACAAATTATGAAGAAAAATGCATTTTTGTCTTATTTTACATGTAAACCCTTATAAAAATGACTAATAGTATTTTCTGTACACATGTAGCTGTGCACCAGTGTAGACTATTAGAACACCGGCACTTATACTAAATAGAATTAAGAGTGTTTCCGGCAAAAATGATGAAAAAATTGCTGAATTTAATTTTGTGGTGGGCATCGTCTTTAGCACCTCATCTGTTCGCATGAAATTAATAAAAACAGCGCACATTAATGTCTTGCTCTCTGACCTGCTGCAGTCTGGAGACATAATCATAGTGAACCACAGAAGCAAGGACACGTGCCACCTCAAATTCTCCCCTTACAGCTATTTTTCACGGGATGTTCCCCGCAAGGTCAGTCCGTGGATCTCTGTCCTGCATGCTAATGAGTTTTACAGCTTGTATGTGCTCTGCTGCTCTCTGCAGGATGATTTGTGTAAGTACTTTGACTACACGTTTCTTCAGGTAACTGGCGTAGTGACCGATGCTGAAGGCAGTGCACACTACATCCTCTCTGGAACGTGGGATGAGAAAATGGAGAGTGCGAAGATCATCGAGAGCAGTCATGGCTGCGGAGGAGCTGAAGGCAAACAGAAAACGGTGTACCAGACTCTACCAGCAAAACTACTATGGAAGAAGTATCCGCTCCCGTAAGAGAGTCTTCATCTAGTCTTCAACCAGTTCTTTTTATTTTGTAATGTTTTTGTTTTTGTGCTGTGTTCTCAGAGAGAATGCAGAGAACATGTATTACTTCTCTTCTCTGGCATTGACTCTGAATGAGCTGGAGGAAGCTGTGGCACCAACTGACAGTCGTCTGCGTCCCGACCAGAGGCTGATGGAGGCTGGGATGTGGGACGAGGCTAACGCTGAGAAACAACGTTTGGAGGAGCGACAGAGATTGGAGAGGAGGAAGAGAGAGGCACACGCAAACACTGCCATCCAGGAAGGTACAGGCTGTGTCACAATAAACTCACTAGCGACCTTTTGAGATAGAAATCTTCTCCTCATGCAACACGAAACCACTTCAGTGTTCCCCCGTGTTTTTTAGGTTAGGAAGGGAGGGGGGTAGGAAGGGGGTAGTGAATGAGTGGTGCTTCTCAGTCAATGTTTAAGCATTTAATCCAACTATGAAACACATAGCCCTGCTTTATGCACTGTAAAATATTTCTGAGTTTTTCCTGGTGCCGGTCTTAAAGGATTTGGGGCGCCCCCCTTGTTAAATGGTAGGGGAAATACTCCACCTTTGATTTTTGGCCGATTTGTCCTAATGAAGTGTTACGGAGCAGCCTGTCTGTGCAGGACTTTTCAGGGTATTCTAATGTCTTTATTGATCTGTTTCGATCATGTTTCCGATCATTTTATCCCATGTTTTGTGTTATGTATTACAATCCTAAAGAGAAAACTTTCTTTAAATCCACTGGGTACTTTATCCTCATGGGGTATTACTAATCAATGATATTCCTGGTTTTAGTCTACAAAAGTGAACCCTTTATAGTAGATTTATCCTCGTTAGGGACCAAGCATCGTAGGGTGTATTTGTTAGCATTCCTATTGTTATTATTCCGCCATTGAAGTAAGTGGCAAGCCTTTGATCCATTTGCGGAAAGGTTATCAAATTTGACACACTGATACACATTGGTCCTATGGGTCAACTTACCCAATTTAAAGCATCTAACTCAAACTCTCTAGCGCCACCACTACTTGAAAGTTAAACAAAATATCTTCCGATCCTGATTTTGTCTCCATTTTGAAATAATTTGCCCTAATCAAACTTGCCCTAGAGCAGGGGTGTCAGGATCCGTTCCTGGAGGGCCGGAGCCCTGCATAGTTTACTTCCAACCCTGCTCAGAAAAACCCACACCTGAAGCTTTCACACAGCCTGAAGGACCTAAGCTGCATCAGGTGTGTTTAGTTGAGGTTGAAGCTAAACTGTGCAGCGCTTTGGCCCTCCAGTAACTGAGTTTGACACCCCTGCCCTAGAGTGTGTTCATCCGATCGCATCCATTAATCGCATCCATTTCCAATGCATTTCTCCTCAACTCTTAAGGGTACTGACACAAAACTTGGTGTATATTATAATAACCTGTTGAGATTTTGAACTTGTATATTTCAGCACACTGTCTCCTAGTGGTCAGGAGATATAAAAATGACCACTTAAAAATCCACTTGTTGGTCATATCCTTATACATTTAAATTACATGTTTAGATCTTAATGACGAGTTGAATCTCCAATTTACATTTGCATTTATGCATTTAGTAGATGCTTTTATCCAAGGCCCCTTACAGTGGGGGGGTAAGTAGTTTGTAACAATGTCAGTTAATCATATTAAGCTGGCTTTCAACCCTGCTTTTCAAATGCATTAAGATATCTTTACAAAAATTTGCATGTCTCTATACCCTGAGCTTACTCAAAAAGCTTAATTCTACCACCACTTTGTGGTCACTAGATATCTTACATTTTTTTTGAATGTTAACAACTTTTTAACTTCTGTTGTCTATGTGATTTTGGTGACAAACCTTTCACCTGTCATCTTTAACTTACATTGATCACTCAACTACACTTTGAAAATTCTTCCATATTTATTTATTTCCATATTTAATTAACTGTGATTCACTTAAAGTTTTAAGTCAATATAAAATTGGCACAATGGCACAATGTGAAGGAAGCGTTTGAAGGCTGCAACATTTTGGTATTTCTACCAAACAAAATGGCCACCGAGGGATTATGGGGTGCAAAACAAGCTGCAAATTAACTGATTTTCTCACAAAGATGTGTCTTGATTTGACAGGTAAGGAGACAGAAAGCTACGAGCCTGTCTGGTTTGAGAAAAGAACTGATCTAGAGACAGGTGACAGCAGCTACATGTACAAAGGAGGCTACTGGGAAGCCAAAGACAGGCAGGACTGGAGTCAGTGTCCTTCTATCTTCTGAGGACAAACTCTACGTTTCAAGTCATCCTTTTCCAATGTTTCCCATTCCAAGGAACTTCTAAAAAAAGTGATTTCAGCTACACACACTGAACAACTGATCTGGGACCATGGGACCATCTCTGCATAAAGGATTTTGAAGCACAAAAGATGGCAGCATTTTAACCGTCACAGGCATGCTAATGTCTTAATTCTTCCTAGAGCTGCTAAAATCTAATGTCTGCTGTATAATATTCATGAATAACCCTCCACCATTGTGTGACTCAACCCTAAATGCCCCCAAGACCACGTCTTTCAATTAAGCTGTAATATAGACAAGGTGCTGCATAGCTGCTAACGATCCATAACTTGATGTTGCTTCTACAAAAAGGTCATTTAGATATTTATAATTCCATTTCAGTGTCTATTCGGCTTTTTAGCACAGTCTTTATTTAACTGTCAATGTGAAGGTGATGAATTAGCGCTTAATTGTGATTCTCTGTGCAGAGACAAAATGCAAACATGACAAAACATCTAGCTACAATCCAGTTCCCCATTAGCAAATAACTAAAAAAAGGATTAAGCAATATAAGCATGCACTTTTTGACAGATATTCTGTGTAATATTTATCTGAAATTGCACAATCATTTTAGGTTGTCTGGAAACCTTTGTCTGTGACTGTAATATTTTAAGCTGGCAATACTTTCTAGAGGGAATATTAGCTGCTAATGCAGACAGTATTTTGTGTAGTAGAGATACAGTGTAAGGACCATAAACTGTAAAAAAGACGAGGGAAAACTGGGATTTGGGCATTACTATTAGGAATGTTTTCAGACTGGTTGTATGTATAGAATAAAAGAGAGATTATTATTGTATGACAAGAGCAATTGTGTCATATAATATGATGTTTAACCATGGTGTAACAAACTTGGTGCAAGCAAAATAAAATCCAGTGCCATTTTATGTTGGGATTGATGGGTAATTTTGGCATTGAAATAAAAGATCTTTAATGCAAGTATTTTTCCCAACGGTAAAAGAAATGTTCTCAATGCTAATTGGTTTTCATTTTCAACTTTTGTCACCCATTTGGCATGGGATCTATGAGTATCAATTAAGATTTTTTTTGCTATAGTGGTTTTTAATATAGAGCTGTTTTCCCCTGTTCAAAAAATATATTTAATTATTATTCATTTTCTTAAAAAATGTATCTACATGTATGTAATATCTATGGAGTAAAAATAAAAAGATGAAATACACACATGTAAATGCTTAAATAAAAGAACAAATATATGTCAGTAATATATCCCCTTATTTCCACATTTAATTGTTTTTATATTCTAATTTGGTGGGCGGTCCTAAATTCAGTCTAAGCCAGGATTGGTTAAATCAGATTACCGTCTGATGCTGAGTCGTGTGAAAATGTCTTAATTTGATGATATACTAATTTTAATAAATCGACTGCATTAGTCTTTTTTAACTTTTCTCGGTTATTAAAGCGAACGACGGTTCACGTGAGATCAGTCCATAGTCAATTTCCAAAACATTTCTAAATATTTATCTATACGAAACTGAGCAGAGTCGTCGAATTTGGCATTCTCCAAGTATACTGTTAACGATCTTAAATAATTTGCATTAACTCCTAGTAAAACGTTTGAGCCACCAGGAAGAAGCACACACATCAAAGAGTGTTTCCTATTTAACCAATCACGGCTCAGACTGAAGTTAGCACCGCCCACGTAATTAGCATATGAAGTAAAAAATATAAAATGTGGACGTGTTTAATTGTAGGATTTAATTACTTATTTTTATATACATCTATGTATTTTTACGTATTATTTGATATGTTCATAAATACATTTATAGAGTTAAGCATTTATTTATTTCGATTTTTATTCCGTCGGTAGATAAATAATATTTACTTGGGACAATACAAACTGAAATGTGCTTTCATTTTCAATTAGTACTTTCTGGTTGTATTTTTTGTGTCCAGTAGATAGCGCCAACGTACTTTAATAGGGACTTCGTGTTGAAAAACGGAACTCATCCCCAGGACCAAGAAATGTAGACGTAATTTGTCATTTGTAAACGGAACCAAAAATCTGTGGTATCTATTTTTATTTTGTTTATAAAACACAGGTTTTACAGTTTTGTTTGGTCTTCGTTGGTAAAGTTAACATTTACAAGAGACAAAAACGAAACATTTATTTGGCAGTCGTGTTCACGTGCCAATGTTGTCGGTCACCTTTCATTGGGCACAAGTGAATGATCGGACGCTTCGTGGTGACGTACCGCACAGCTGATCTGGCAACAACTGGCAGCTCAGCGAAGGGCCGACGATGGCATCTACTCGCGGGATATAAATACACTCGTCCAGCACCAGCATTGTCGGAAAAAGGTAAGAAATGGACAGAACGTCCCGTTCGTATGATTTCCTCTGTTTATTTTTCAGTTTAACGGTCTGTTAACGGTCATTTGTGCCTTTCATTAGAAAGCCTTGCCTCCATTATTCACTGGATGCGACCACTGGCGTACGATGCGGGGTTTTCGAGACAAACACAACCAAACTAGTTTAAAGGAGCGTATAAACGACTAAAACGAAGTAAACGCTGATGGAAAGCCGTTCGGGATGCTCGTTGAATACTAATGTTGCAGTGACTAAACGTCATCGACAAGCGTCAGTTTAGTCGCGTCAACACTTGTTAATATTGTCAATATTTAGCTGTTAAGTGCGGATCAGGCACCCATCACGAGATCACGGATGTGATAATCCTTTATTATGAACCTCAATGACCGTTTGCCGTACACGGCCATTCTATAAACCAAAAGTAGTGAAGTCAACTACAAAACCCCACTTTAGAGAGCGACTGGGTGTGTGTAATATTTGAATAAACGTTTGTTTACCATTTGCTTACACCAGAAACATTATAACGCAGCATTTTTAATAATCTGGTGGCGACCAATCAGAACTCGGCAGCGCTGCAGCAGCCGGTATCTGATTGGTCGGTTGACTTAATAGCGCTAGAGATTCGGTCCATAGAGCCGTTTTTATTTAACATTATACTTTTTATAAATGTAATTCTAGTGTCTAACTTAGTAACTAATTATCATTTTGTGTCTCCATGAGGTTCAACCCTGATTTTGCTCACTGACAGCTTAGGAACCATAACATGAATGTTGACAGTAAGACAAGCAGGAGAGTGTTACTTCAAAATTGGCTCACAACCTTCTTGTCAAGTTCTCATAACTGGTTTCCAGTTCTATTGCATCTACAAGGTCTGAGGGCTAAGATTTCAATGGAATCTTCCAAGGAACCGAATGCTTCCTAACTGAATCACAGCCACTGCGCATGCCCAGTACAAACGTCTGTGACCAAACCCGCGACGCTTAATAACACGTGTATAACCAGCTGGAATGTTGTTTGTGCCTGTCATCCTCCAAAATAGTACGTTGCTGCAGAACGTCCGGCAGTTCCTTCACAGAACACTCGCGCAAATGTCTAATTTTACCGTTATATCTCGGTTTTTACACTCCGAAGATGAGATGAATGTTGCGCGAACTTAAGATGTGTTTACCCGTCAGGTGCGAAGATGACGCGAACATGATTACCACCGATGGCCCCTCTTCCGCCAAGGAGGAGACCCGGGGCTCCGGGAGGAGGATGCGACTGCACCCTGACATGCTGCACCTCACCTTCGCCGTGTCCGTGTGGCTAGTGACGGGCACCACCATCTCCAGCCTTAACAAATGGATCTTTGCCGTTTACAACTTCCGATACCCGTTGTTGCTGTCGGCGCTGCACATGCTAACGGCGATCGTGGTGGACTACGGGCTGATCAAGAGCAGGGTGATCCGTCACAAAGGCGTCGGCGAGCAGGACCTCACCACCAGCGCCAAGTGCAAAGTGTTCCTGCTGAGCCTAACCTTCTGTGCCAGCATCGCGTTTGGAAACGTGGGACTCAATTATGTGCAGCTGTCTTTCGCGCAGATGATCTACACCACCACGCCACTCTTCACGTTGGCCATCTCCACGCTCATCCTGGGGAAGCAGCACCACGTTCTCAAGTACACCGCGATGATGCCCATCTGCCTCGGGGCATCCTTCAGCATCATGGGCGAGGTGCAGTTCGACCAGACCGGCTGCCTCTTCGTGTTCGCCGCCACAATGTTAAGAGGCGTCAAAAGCATCCAGCAAAGTGAGTAAAATAGTATACTTTCTTTTTAATAGGCAAGTTAATCTCTGTTAGAGTGGTGGATAATTGATATTCTGAAAAAAGTCAATGTAAATAGTGTTTGACCTCCAAACAAGTCTGATACGGGTTGCTATATCTTTTCAGACCTGTACCACTCATGGAGTTAAGAAACATTGGGTCAAAGTTTGTAAACTGTAACACAAACCGAGAATAGAACCTTAAAACACACTTGTGGAGGTCATCCATGTGTGCAAGAAGAACATACCAAGTACTGTGTAAAAGTATTTGAACCCCAGACTCTAAGGGGTTCAATATTTACTATTGACCTCTAATGCCCTTTCAAAAATGGGAGAGGGCAACGAAAATATTTTCATGATATTTTTTTATGATGGCCCCCAAGCAACCAACTGTTTACCCTAGCAACCAAATTATCTGAACGCTATCTCAGCTTTGGTAAATAATAGAGACCTGGGGGTTGGTTTATATAGCTTATAGTGACAAACGCAACTTTATATTATTTCACGGACTCCCCTGTAGCAACCAGACTGTTTACCATAGCAACCAATTTGGTTTATCTCTGTCTCAGCTTTGGAAAATCATAAAGTCACGGGTGTAGAACTCTGATTGATCAGACACCTTTTAAGTTCATGCTTTAATTTATAATGAATAGAGAGAGAGAAAGAAAACCTGCATTGATAAACATGTGAGAAAGTCTAAACTATTTGTATTACTGTAGAGCTCTGCCTCTTTTGAGCAAAACCAGTCCAATTTAAAGCCCCCCCCCC
>SRMA01026810.1:0-114210 GCA_007224835.1 Danionella cerebrum | reverse complement strand
AAAAAAAAAAAAAATAGTACAACAGGATATATGTTTCCCCTGGGTGAAGAATGGTGAGTTGGTGGTGGTATTGGGTCTCAGCTAGGTTGCTAGCTTGTTTTTTAGAGACAAATTGATTCTACAATTTGCATAACTACCCATTGAGTTATTAACCATAGAAAGTTTATCATGATCAGTTTGACAAAGAACTCAGTGTTGTGAACTCTAAACCAAAGTAATCATTTTTCAAGCCGCCACCACTTTTTATTGACGCATGAAAATATCTATAACCAGTAGTCGTCATCAGCAGAGTCTGTTTTGTGTCTTTGGAAACTTTCCCAGTGTTCCAGTAAGTTTTTCCCATGCACGTTACGTCTACCTGCTGATGGCCACCGTGTGATGGCACACTGCTGCTGCGGTTTCATCCTGAATTCAACAGCAATATGCAGATGACCTCACACCGGATTGGCTACTGAACTGTTTGTTTTTGATGACTAGTATTAGCTCTGCTTGGGCTTGAAACCAGCTTTTGTCTGCAGTGAACTGGGGAAACAGGTTTTGTTTACGTTTAATCTTTTTATGACTGCTTTGTTCAGAAGTTGTTGAAATCCTCGTTGCATAACCTCTGCATTTGCTTAGTTGTCATCATCTAGACCCAAATAACATGTAAACACACATGAATGGACCGATTTATGCAGGAAACTATGCATTCGCTTTGCTTTCTTGCCAAACTTATATTATCCAGGTCAACTGCTGGTTTCATCTTTCATTGGTCTATTTCTGAAATGACCTCATCATATCGGTTAAAGTTGTTTACTACCCGCGTCACACTCATGTGCAGCCACTCTCCAGCTGGTGAAAAGTGTCAGAAACGTTTGTCAGATACATAACAACCACTTTTTTTCTACATACGCAACAATCAGGCATCTTGCTCCAGGAGGAGAAGATCAACTCTGTCTTCCTGCTGTACCTGATGTCCATCCCCAGCTTCCTCATCCTCATGGTGGCAGCTCTAGCACTGGAAAACTGGGCGGCGCTTCGGTCTCCTCTCCAGTATGACCACCAGCTCTGGGCGTTCATCCTGCTCAGCTGCCTAGGCTCCGTGCTTTACAACCTGGCCAGCTGCTGCGTGATCACCCTCACCTCCGCCGTGACCCTTCACATCCTGGGGAACCTCAACATAGTGGGCAACCTACTGCTCTCCCAGTTGATTTTTGGGCACCAGCTGACTGCTCTAAGCTGTGCTGGAGCAGCCCTGACACTTTTAGGCATGATCATCTACCAGAACTCAGAGATCATCGTGGCTTACGTTGATGCCCGCAAGGCTGGGACTAGACAGGAAGTGCTTTGTGTCGTTGAGAATGACGCAAGCATATCAGAGCCAACCGCAGAGAGTGGTTCAGAAGAGGAATCGTTTGCGGATGCTCTGGAAGTTAATGAGAGGACAGAGGATTCGATTCATGAGAAAACAGACTGAAGAGACTTGGGAAGATGTTCCAAAACCTAGTGAGCGGCAGGTAGCTGGGGAAGGGGTTTGAAAGGCGTCAAGCAGACTGGTAGAGGAAAGTACCAGTATTTATGAGTATTTATTGTTAACTAAGACTAATTATATTTTTTAGCCATTTTCCTGCATGAAAAATATATTCAAGGGGTCGTGAATTACTTACAGATTAGTAGCCATGTTCAAAATTAATTGGCAGAACCTTTTAAAGATCCATAGTGAGCTCAAGTGGAAATTATTTTGAGTTCTGATAAGGGATGTAACTGTTGTTCGCTATTTCAGCTACAGTCTGGCCACTAATGGGGATAGAACTATGTTTTCACACAGATGGAAAGCATATCGGAACCTTTGCAAGGCAAAATTGGACACACTTGGTCCCCAATGTTTACCATCCTTTTCAATCATGCTAACTGCACCGCAAGAATGATGGTAAAATTGATACCAATCTGAGTAAAGGTAAAGTCCTCTTTGATTACTTTAGATTCAGATTTCTTGTCCTTTGTTGAAAAACAAGCATGCGACGACTCCTGCAAAGAGTATGAAGATAGGCTTTGTAGTTTATAACTACCACTTTGTAGTTTTATTGCAGCTTTCTCCGATGAATGCTGTTGATTTGAGACGTCTGAATCCCGTTATGTGAATCCAGCAAAGTCTTGAGCTTCCCAATAAGAAAATCAACAATAGCACTATAAAAAAGACAAGTTAAAGTAGGTGCTCTGAGCAGAGGAAAATCATCATACCCTTCATTGTTCACATATGTTGTTTGACGTGTTTCCTCAACTGCTTTTTGATTGGTTAGAATGACGTGCACACAGAAGTAAACGACGCCTGAAGACTGCGACAGACTTTTCTACTTGATTTTGACTCTTGACGTCTTTTACAATATCATTTGTGTTAAATAATTATGATGCACGTTGCAAATGATGCTTGGATACAAACACAACTTTGTAAACAGACACGCCAACCCATAATGCCCCACGCAAGCGAGTACGGTGGCTATATTTGTTCAAAAAGCATGTTTTTGTCGTCTTCATTTGTTTGTAGTTTGGGTCAGAGTTCAATCATGTTCTTTACCACAAACAAACCACTGTAGAATTCATATAGAATTGCTTGACCTCCAACCAAACTTTTTAGGGAGAATGAACACTAGTTAACTAAACAAGTCAGGTGTTAAAGCCCATAAAATAACATTTTCAGCCTCGGAATCAAGACTCAGCGAATGATTTCTATAGAGTCCTTATCTTAAAGATTGCAGAATCTAAGCTTTGGAAAAGAATGACGCAGCGCTAGCAGACTGCTACGTTAAGATAAAAAGCCTTGATCTTGAAACCTGTAGCTAAAGGAACAACATGAGGATAATTGGCAACTGAAAAAGCTGTCGGATTTATGTTTGAAAATTTCTATTGTACCATTTGCTTGTTTGTGTCAAAAAAGCACATTTGGTTTCTCAGTTTACGACCCCTTAAATGCAAAATAAAATATGTTGACATTTTAAAAATATGTAATATATTTTTAATATCTCCAAAAACATAAAAATGTATGCATTTATAAAGCAAAGTGACTTATACAAAACAAAACAAAAAATATGGACTTTCTTAAAGCTTTCGCGAACACATGAGCAAAGTATACATGAGCTAGAAAGTATTTCTTTAGGGAAATACTTTCTCTGAAGACTAAACAAAAAAAATACACCTTTTAAAAGCAGTTTTTGCAGTTTTCTTTACTTCTGGAACTGAAGGGTAGAGTTAAGTAGGGTGTACTGTTAACATATTGCTAAGCTAACACTGAAATATTTCAAACACTTTTTAAATTGCCGTTATAAAAACTGTTAGTTTAATAGTCTGTATATTGACTGCATCTTTATGAAATATATTAATTTAGGAATGTACTGTTCCCGCCATGCTGATCCCGTGTCAGTATGTATAAAGTTCTCATGCCCAATAATGCCTCTTATCTCTGCAGTTCACTAGGTTTGAGAGAGGATCCTTCATTGTATACTGGTTCGAAATGGAGTCTTGATGAGATACGAGGTGTCCTTTGTACGTTTATGATAATGAAGGTTTTTCCCAGTACCTTTTCACTGTGCCAATACTTTTATTTCCAGTCACACCATCTAACCGAGCCTGACTGACATGGTTAGAAAATGCCAAATGGAAGAGTAGTTTTTGTTGGCTTTTCCTACCTCTGTTCACAGTTCTGTTTTGCAAATATGCACATGCAAAGCTCCTGCGGAAGCACTGGGAAGGTTTCATATATCCTGCCATTTTCTTTCTGGGATTGCACTGTGAAATACACTGCACTGGCTTCGTACTGGTGATGACAACTGTTACTTGACTCCAAATTATACTTTTTGAACGCTAACGACGGAGAATATTGTATTTAGACACTGTAGCTCTGCCATCGTGATTTGGTGGTGTGAGACGGTACATTAAGGCAGCTTTCTAGGATGCCATGTTTTAAGGAATACTAAAGTAGCGTACTCTATTTCGTAGTTATTTTAGAGATGAATTAACGTTCTGTTTATCAGTCACCTTCGCAAATTGTGTCTGGTAATGATATTGGATTCCCTTTCGATAACTTTTGTAGCATGTCAGGACCATGGGAGACAAAAGACTGTAACTATATGCAGCTGAAGCAGAACGCAGCACTAAACACCTGATTTGACAGGAAGCTGGCGCAAGAGATTGTGGGAAATGTAGTCTCCCACAGTTAAAACTATATAATTGATATATTATAAATTAACCCACAAGAAGGATGCAGCCACAAAACCCCCAGCGGTTTGAACATGTGACTCTGAATGTGATGATTCCATTAAGTAGCTATACATGATTCGTTATTTAGAACACTGGGAGAAAAAACTGACCTTTTCATCTTGCATCTCACAGGAAGAGGTGTAACAGGAGCAGCTTTTTTTCTGACATTCAGAGTTAACAGTTAGGAAAGCCCCCTCCCTTTTTATCAGGGCATCTAAGCTCAACAATGGTCCACTTTGTGCTTTTTTTAAATATAAGCTGCTCTGAGAATTTGCGTCACTTAAAAATATTTTACAGGAGATATTTTCAATTAGTGGATGTGCACAGTAATGCAGTTTGGAATGAAACGCAATTTTAAAAATTAATTCAGTAGAATTTTGCGAATCAGTTTTAATATTCATAAGGCCTAATATTTTTAATACTATGTTTTAGTGATGATATAATCACATTTATTGGATTTTTTTTCATCTGGTTAAAATATAGAATTGAGTTGGTCACATGACAAAGCATGTCTACGCGTTTCCTTTAGTTTTCCCTGAAACATTACGAGAATCAAGTACCCCTGACTGCAGATGGGATACGCTCCTCCCACTGAACATTGAATTGGTTATGGTTGGGGTGAGGAAGTACAACCAATGAGATGACTCCAGATAAGGTACTTAATGCAGAGCATCAGTGAGGAGGAGCTTCACAGAACACCAGTCGGGAGGGGCTAGTGTTCTGTTGCTCCTCCCCTCCAATGGTTTCTAGCCCCTCCCCTCTGATGTTTTGTGTAGCTCCTCCTCCCATCGACTGCATCGAGCAGCACTAGCACTCTTATGCAATGTGCAATGCAGAGCATTATTAATAGTCTCTCTGAGGAGTCTTTAGCACAAGATAATCTCTGAGGAGAAACCAAAATGACATTGTCACTCTCACTGTCCTCTTTTTTTAATCCTCCTTGGAACTCCTCCTCATTCCACTCAATCTCTTTTAAGTGGGTGCTCAGTTTCTTTATTCTAATTTGCATGACATCTGTATTATTACAGTATTATTTCCCTCCATAATTAATGGTGTGAGTGTGTGTGCTTTTTAAAATGAATCAACGGTGGTTTTCTAGTCGCCAAGGAAACTCTCTTACAGAGTCTGTTGCCATCTTCTGGAATGAAAACTGAATTGCACAAGGGTTTGATTTTAATTCAAGTGCACTGAAAACTGAGCAACATAACTGCTTAGATTGACTCAATCGATCGGTTGAGGATTTAAAGTTAGATTAATGTATAAAATGTCTTTTTTTTGGGTGATGATAATAAATAAAAGTGTGCCTAAACTGATTTTTTTCAGAATGTTACGCAAGATCGGCCAAGCTTCAAATATGATTCAAAACTGCTTATATTTTTTTTTATTCTAAATATACTCAACTTACCATTATGTATGGTATAACTTAAGTTTATTTAATTCTGAGTTTGGACAAATATAGAGTAGCTTGAAACGATTTCAAATGGATATTTTTTATGTGAAATCCACATGATTCTGTCTGCACTAGAAGCACATTGACTTGACCGTTATTACGAGTCTCTTTAGTGACAATGAAAGACAGGGTGAATACCTCAGATGTTATTCCCATTCCTGTAACTATGGTATCCTTTTTCACCTGGAAGATGGTTTCAATGGTACAATTTCTTAACATGCAGTGGTGCTTGTCTTGGTTGCAGCACTTAACTGCACTGATGCTTAGCATAACTTGATGTTTACTGTGTGTGTGTGTGTGTGTATATGGTTTCTCATGTCAGAATATTAGATGTAAATGCTTATTTTATTATATTTATGTATTTTATGATCATGGAACACAGGATTAATAAACTGGTTAAACGCACGTTTATATCTTGTGTTGTGGTTTTTGTTCCATTGTTGATCTAACCAAAATTATATACTTTTTAATGCATATGAACTAAAGTGATGTCACATTTTTGCAAATATAACAGTTTCACCTCTTCAGGGAAGCCTTTCACTTTTTCCCATTTTTGAGCATTCCTCCAGAACAACATTAATGAGATCAGACACAGTTGCATGGGAAAACCTGTTTGCACACATAGCTCTACTTTATCTAAAAAATTCTGTTAGATTGAGGTTACGTCAACTACTAGAGCAGAAGAATGACATTTCAATTGCATTTTCTTCATGAATAAAACTTGTCCCCTGCATCCTTGACTGTTCGGTTGGAGGATATGAGCACAGTTCTTTAAACCCAGAGAAGGCTTTGGAAGCCAAGCCATTGTTGCTCACAAACTAAATGAAGGCAGATTAGAGTTTTGTTTTCAGACCTCCAGATTTATGGTAATGAGTGTGTGGAATCCATTCCAATGATGTTTTCATAGGCATTTTCCGATTTGTGGGTATATCATAGAAGCCCATTTCTCCCAGGTTTAAAAAAAATTACTTAAAATGTCACATTTTTTACTTGCAAAAGTGGAAATTTTGAGATACAACTTCAGACGTCAAATTTTAGATTTAAAAAGTCAAAATGTTGAGCTAAAAAGTCGAGTTAAAATTTTGAGATTTAAAAAGTCAAAATGTTAAAATAAAAGTCAGAATTTTGAGGTTCAAAAGTAATTTTTTTGAGAAAGGTTCAAAATTTAAATTAAAAAGTTGAAATTTGATAAAAAGTCAAAATTTTCAGGTAAAAAGTTGAAATTTCGACGTAGAAAAGTTAAAATTTTAAGAGATACAAAATTTTTGAGATTTAAAAAATCTAAGTTTTTAGATAAAAATAAAAAATTTCGAGATCAAATTTATTTTTTTTTGTTACTTTTTATCTTGATGAGTTAATCATTGACCTCCATGATCAAACACACCGACTCGCTAGCATGAAGAGATAAAGCAATATTTCTAACATGGTTTTACTAATGGTGAAATTAGGCATCTGCATGGCCAGCAAGTCAAAATTTCCGAAAGCTGCTACCTGCCGTCCTGTTCCAGGTTCATGCTGGTCATCTTGGATTTTCCACTAGGGCCCTTGTACTCACAAAACACTGATGGTGAGAATTCATTTAAAACCCTACATTACATTCCTTCCATTCACATTCCCACCAACCCAGTAGAGTCTACAACAGCTAATCTGCACTAGCACTCTCCGAATGAAAGCTATACCTTCATATGACTTCATCACAATAACTGGGTCACTTCTAATCGAAATGCCACATTACTCAGTTACTCCCAGAACATGAAGTGAAGGCTTTCCTTCACACTCACCGTTTCCATGCGTCCGACCAGCTCTTCTGTGATAGCCACTAGAAGGAGCCATATACCCCCTGTATGAACACCACCATCAAACAGTGCCCTTGACATCTCTCTAGCCTCTGCTCTCGAAGACATACTCCATGACTAGCGTGTTTATATCTGCAGAGGAGCAAGAGGATGTGTCTGAGCAGTGTAAACATGGAGCCACTGCTATAATCCTGCCTTAATAAGGTAGTGTTCTTCAGCAGTCCATTTCTTCACTGTTTAGTTAACTGGGAGAGCATTTATCTGGAAAGTTTCCTTGAACGCACTCATCCCTGTTAGCACTATGTGACAGTGTTTAGGTTAAAGTATAGCTGTTTTCTTTGATTGGAGACAGGAAACACAAGATCAAGACAAGCAGTGGTAGATTACTTCTGAGACTTGATGTCCCATTTTAGTTTTCCCAAATGTTTTCTCTCCCGGTCCCTTTGGATGAGGGTCGCGGGTGAAGTGGGGTGAGGGTAGGAGTGGTCTTAAAGTGCCTGTTAAAACTCACTCCCTCAATTCTGCATCACAGCACATCAGACCAGATCACATCCCACGGTTCACCTACAGATCGTCCGCAAGACCTCTCCACTGGGAAATCTGCAGAGAGACGGGTGAGGCTTTGTTCTTTCAAACTGTTAAGATTTTACTCAACATTATTAATGTTATTATGGCAACATGTGGACATTCTTCTGCTTCAGATTCTTGACATTTGATGGGGTATGCCGTCATTTGTTGAATGCAGGGGACCTTTCAGAGTAAACTCTTCAGTGTGTTAAAAGATTTAAACTTTAAAAACTTTAAAGTTCCACGTGGTTTTGAGGCATAAAACCAGCGTTTTCTGTTTTAGATAAATACAAAACAGAATGGCAGGTATGCTGTGAAGTAATTACGTAGCATCTAAAGCACCAAATAAGCTGTATACACACATTCACATTCTTGGCACGGCTCTGCTACTCTACTATTTCTCATAGAGTACTTTTAAAGGTACACTCCACTTTTTTGGCTCATTCTCCAGAGATAATACGTAGTGTTTTGCCTTTGTGGAAAATATTCAGCCGTTCTCCAGATCTGGTGAAGGCACTGCACTTTTATTATTAGCTTAGCATAGATCATCCGTAGCATAGTTTATCCATATTTTTTTTTTCAGTTCAAAATGATTGAAAAGTTTCCATAATAATTACACTTTCCTATTTAAGTTTTTTTTAATAACATTGTATTGTAATACCAAAGCGAAGTAGATTGTTGGAATTGTTAGAACCTCTACAACACCTCTGCACCTTTGTCATCGTAACCGAAATAGGATTGCAAAAAAAAGGTTATGATCCATTCCACCAAGCGGCTGCCATTTGCTTGTTGTATTTTCTTTATTTTAAAATAACTTCCAATAAAGTACATTCTGAAGTTTTCCAAAAAGATAATGGTCCTTCTTAAGTAACGTATTTAAATGTTTTATTAGCTTTATAATCAAAAGATGGGCTCAGTTTTTTTTTCTTCGTTGTAACCCACTTGTAATTCTTTATACAAGTAACAGGAAAACAAAAATATAATGAATAGCCACATGGTGCAAATTAATAAAGAACCAGGAAATTCTGCAAATTCAGTGATTTACCAAATATGTGCATTTTTACACTAAACTAATTGAATCTCTGAAATAACTTGAGTAACAGGATAACATTTTTTAAATGACGCTCCAAAATATCACCACAAAATGTAAATAAGAAATTGAGAGATCTTATGCAGAACAATTGCATAGTAATAAATGTATTTATTAAGCAATTTCAAATATATTTATTCCCAGAAACGGAACCCATTCGGTGGAATGGCTTTAAATTCAAGTTTAAAGTCATTGAAATCCTAGATCTGATCCCTAAAAACAAAGTGTTGGCTCCAGTTAGCCAAGCCATCTTTTCATACAATAAGCTGAAACATTAGTATATTTTCTTCCTCTATCTTTAAAATGCTTTAAGTCTATTTTTAGCAATTTAACAGAATTATTTGGTGCCTTTTTCCTATCCCGCACACAGTCAAACTGACTAGTACAGTCAGCGGTGATGTAGAATGTCAACAAAATGTTGCCTTGATACGTTAAGATTAAGTCTGGCCACATTCTTTCCAAACATCTTGTTTGGAAACATTTTACGCTGATTTGATTGTGCTATCGAGTTTGTGTAAACAATGACATTATATTATTTGTGAGCAATTAGAAATTATAGTTAACACAAAGTCTTACTTACACAAAGTAGTCAAGCATTGAGCATGTGACACATGCATTTGGATGTTTTCCCACTCCACAAAAGCAATTTCTCCCACACAGATATTCTGATTCCACCATAAATGAAACCACTATCTATTAGAAAGACATCTGTGCGTCTTTGAAGCACTGGAACTTCAATCCAGACTGTCAGCCAATCACAAAAATGTAAGACACCAAACGAATCAACCCTCGTCTCATTCAGAGACCCTCGCAATCCAACCAATCAGAAGCAGAAGAGGGCGGGTCCTTACTCCCAACTAGCCACAGTAAGGGAAAACAGCGGCTATCTCTCCTCTCAAAGTTACCACTAATGAGCTCAACTCCACTTAAATTCCTTTTATGTTTTGCACCAAACATGGTTGGAATGTTAAAAGTTGCATTTTATTTGATTTCAAGATAGATTGTGTTTTATTTCAATAGTGTATTATTTGTATAATTACATGTGAAAATAATGTAACCTTGTTTGTTACGCTTCTTTATACAAAGCCATTTATCTTTAATTATAACTCTTAAATACTATATATACATTTATTTATGATTTATTTTCAACCTAGAGTCTTATTCAAGTTCAGGTCAAGGAGCAGTGAGTGGTTGGGCTGCACTCTAAAACCCTTTTTGGGAATAAAATACGCCATAGCCTCTCAAGAAGAACCTCTCAACAATTACCTTAAAAGTTCAAATTCAAGTTAAAAGTCATACAAGTTATTTTGAGTGATCATTTTAGCAATCTCAACATTTCAGAAATCCGTTGAAAGAAGAACCATTCCAAGAACATATTTTACAAAACATTGCTTGCAGTTTGTTTTATTGATATGTTCTTTGTCCTAAGAAACACTTCTTTCTTGCGTGAACCAAAATACTCTTGTGTAACAATAGTAATCACTTTTTATGTTTTCTACTAGCTCGTCCCTACTAGAAAAGCTCACTAGCATCATCGGAATGTCTTAAAATACATATGCGTAGTTCCGTGGACAATTTGTTCATTCTTTTTTTGGTTTTTCCATTCTGTTTCCCACGCACACATGGAAGCAAACATCTCTCCATCATCACCTCCTGTTCCTCCTTCTGTAGCAGCTCTCAGTCAAGATGGAGGAAGAGAAGGGAACATTAGCAACAGCTGACCCCAAAGCTCCACTAACCGCTCAACAGCTGGCCTCTATAGAGGACGAGGAGATCCTCAATCAGATGGTGAGAGGCCACCGTTGGTGCTCGAGCAGAGCGAAGGCTCTTATCATGGTTTGTCTTGACCATATTTAGAAAAGTGTGCTTCCCTTCTGTTTATTGAATGTATTAGCTCGATAAGGCTGTGGATTTCGAGGAGAGGAAAATGATCCGGGCTGCCATGCGGGACCTACTTCAAAGGAAGAGGGGTGAGCACTGAGTGCTCATTACGTACACGTGGTTTAAACAAAAACTTAAAATTTAACTTACATTTTCTTTACAGTAGGCAGGCCAGTGGTATTACAATTCATTGCTTTCGGGGTTTTTTTACTCCAAATTTCACAAAGTGGCAAAATAAAAGTATGTGTTCCATTCTTAAGGGCAAAACAATGAAGCATATGAGCCAGTAAGTATCTGCTCTACCTACTGGCAGCTTGAGTAAATGGAATGGAATAGATAATATTAAATAAATATGTGAGTGAAACAAAATATATAATAAAAACTTGTTATTATTTGCATGAGATTTGAAAATGCTTATAACAGCTGCCAGTATGTGGAGTAGGCATCTAGTTAATTATATGAAAGGGTTGATAATGGCTGATAAGAACACTAAATGCCATTGTAACATTTGACTCATTTTCACAAATGATAAAAATGATGGATGCAAATTATACATTCAGATTTCTTTTGGGGGTTTTAATGCTTTGACTAAAAAAGCAATTAAAAGTAAAAGGGAGTAAACTTAAAATTTAAAAAAGTACATTATTTTTTATTTTAGAATTGTACATTTTTTATTTGGAGTAGTAATTGCCTTGTGCATCTACTAATAGCTGCCAGTATGTGGAGTAGGCATCTAGTTAACCATATGAAAGGGTTGATAATGGCTGATGATGACGCTAACATTTTATCCCTTTCACAAATTATGTGATTAAAAATGGATGGATGCCATTTATACATAATGCTTTATTTTGGGTTTTAGATACTTTTAATAAATAAAAAGAATTCTTAATACTGCAATAGAATAGGGGGTCAACCTGAAATGAACATTTTTTATCATTAATTTTTTTATCAATTTCATCATAAAACTAAAACATTTAAAAATGTATATTATATATTATTTTATTATATTATAAGCCATTTTTAAATGATTTGTACACATCAGATTATAAGTATGTTTTAAACTACCCTCAAATATAATATTGTAATGCTGTAAAGCTACAATGAAGTTGAATCACGTAAATTATTACTTTAGAAGTTAAATTAATTATTTTTAAAGTGCCCTAGGTTCACTGGAATTTGTGTTGTGTATATACAAGTCTGCGGAAGATGGACTATAACAATTGTAAAATTTGTGACTTTTGAACAGAGCGACGGGAGCGGGAGCGAGCAGCCCGTATGGAGAAGCTCCATGTGCAGAGCCCTGGAGGAAAAACAACTGCTTCTATAAACAAAGACCAGAAACCAGGAGTTCAATACAATGCACAAAGTGAGAAAACCATCATCGTGTGCCTTTAGTCCCTCTCAAATGGCAGCCGTCTGATTTTTGGCCATTTCTCTTTTTTCTACAGGAGCAACTCAGGCAAAATCCCCTTCACCACAAACCTCTGTTTCCTCTCAGAAGGCACCAAGCAGGTGAGTGCCTCCTTGAGGTCTACAAGGACGGGAGCATTGGGATTCATCCGGCTGATTGTTTTTCCTCCCACTGAAGCCCAGCTCAGTCTCATGTGGCCAAGGTGACAGTGGCGGGTGGGTCAGCACTTGGGCGCTCTAACACAAAAGACGTGAAACAAATGCTGCTGGACTGGTGCCGTGTGAAGACTGAGCCATACGAGGTCAGTGAGGACATCTTTAATGCACACATCACGTAAACAATATGGCAGCTTTTGGGAATCATTATTTAATATTCTGCACAGGGAATGTGAAGCAGTCTAGGATTTCAGTTTAAGGTCACATTAAAATTACTCACAGTGGCAGGTTTGGAATTTCATAAACATCAAATGCAGTCACAGAGAGAAAAAGCTGGAATGAGCTGAAATGGAGAGCAGTCAAGAACTACAACGACATCTCACAATTATGACTTTGTATCTCATTATTAGGGCTTTTGTACCTAATTATCACAGAATATCATTATTATGACTTATTGTTTCTTACTTATGACTTTATCTCATTATAAGGACTTTGTGTCGCACAATTATGACTCAGTATCTCATATTTATGACTGTATCTTATTATTGGGACTTAGTATCTCATATTTATGACTGTATCTCATTATTGGGACTTAGCATCTCATATTTATGACTGTATCTCATTATTGGGACTTAGCATCTCATATTGATGACTGTATCTCATTATTGATGACTGTATCTCATTATTGGGACTTAGCATCTCATATTTATGACTGTATCTCATTATTGGGACTTAGCATCTCATATTTATGACTGTATCTCATTATTGGGACTTAGCATCTCATATTGATGACTGTATCTCATTATTGGGACTTAGCATCTCATATTTATGACTGTATCTCATTATTGGGGACTGTATCTCATTATTGGGACTTAGCATCTCATATTGATGACTGTATCTCATTATTGGGACTTAGCATCTCATATTTATGACTGTATCTCATTATTGGGACTTAGCATCTCATATTTATGACTGTATCTCATTATTGGGACTTAGCATCTCATATTGATGACTGTATCTCATTATTGGGACTTAGCATCTCATATTTATGACTGTATCTCATTATTGGGACTTAGCATCTCATATTGATGACTGTATCTCATTATTGGGACTAAGCATCTCATATTTATGACTGTATCTCATTATTGGGACTTAGCATCTCATATTTATGACTGTATCTCATTATTGGGACTTTGCATCTCGTATTTATGACTGTATCTAATTTTTAGGACTTTGTGTCTCATAATTATAAGATACTTATAATAAAGACCTATTATCTCATTTTTTGTTACTGTATCTCATTATCAGGTCTTTTTTGTCTCAAAATTATGACTCATTTTCATATTTATGTCTGTATCTCATTATTGGGGTTTTTAACTCACAATTATGACTCATTATCTAATATTTATCACTATCTCATTATTGAGATTTTGTATCTCACAATTATTCATCAGTATCTCAAACTTCTAACTGTATCTCATTGTTGGGACTTTGTATCTCCTAATTATGACTCAGAATCGCATATTTGTAACTGTATCTCACTATCAGGACTTTTTATCTCATAATTATGACTTAATATCTCATTTTTATGACTGTATCTTATTATTATGACTTTTTATCTCATAATTATGACTCAATATGTCATATTTATGACTTTATCTCATTATTGCGAATAATGCTTTTTTCATTATTGCTTTTTATCTCATAATTATAACCCAAAACTGTCACTTAGTATCTCATAATTATGTGTATTTGTTCGCTCTACCTCACTGTTTGAGAAACCTTTATGCTTTTATATTTACAGGGTGTGAATATTAAGAATTTCTCCTCTAGTTGGGCAGACGGCCTGGCATTTTGTGCCATGGTACACAGCTTCTTTCCTGAGGGTTTTGAATACTGTACTCTTGACCCCTACGATCGCAGGGCCAACTTTGAGAAAGCCTTCATGACTGCAGAGTAAGTGTTTTCTTTCAAGTTTAGCAACTACTTTTCAAATAAAACTTTCATGATTATTTATAATAACTATAGAACATTGAGCATTTCTATCTTGTTTTCTAATACGGCACTTTAGAAAAGGCTGACTAGATTTGGTAATGTGACCTCCACAATTATGTCTAGACCACCAATAATCTAAATTAAACAAATGTTTCGTTAAAATAAAAAAAGCAGCATTCTGATAAGAGAATACCCCCCAGAAGCGTTTCAGCATAGAGGGAACCTTATCGTATTGAAGTTGCCCGTTCTGCAGGCGGTGGCTGCACAGACAGGAAACACACAAAAACACAGGAAATAAGACAGGAAGTAAAAGTTGATAGTGTGAATAATACTTGTGACTTGGCTTGTGTTTTGCATTACATTTCCTTAATAAAAATGTTGCCTAGTAAAATCTGTTTATTCTTTATAAATAACGTTCAATGAAATTTAGTATAGAGATATAAATATTACCTCATTATATTGTTATCATTTTGATGTGCAGGAGATTAGCGGACTGTCCTCCACTGCTGGATGTTGAAGACATGATGCGGATGCGGGTACCCGATTGGAAGTGTGTGTACACATACATCCAGGAGTTTTACCGCAGTCTTGTAAGAAAAGGCCTTGTCAAGACTAAAAAGAAGACGTTGTAGAATCATAAATACATTTATATTGTGTGCATTTGACCAAAGGACAAACACAGCAAAAGTACTTGAAGCTTTTCTTTGAGTACTTCGATTATATACTTTTGGGACAAGGGTACAGCTGGGGCTCTGAAGCAGCACATTCCATGGAGATTACACAGGCTTTAATCTGAATATATACTCAGAGACTTTGTGTGTGTGCCTGTGTGTGACTGTGTGTTGTGTGTGTACACGGATGGCTTTTTATGGTACTACAACTCCCTATTTTGAGTGTGCCCCAGCACAGAGACATCAGGCTTATAAGGGCATGAGTTAGAAATAAAAGTGATTTATTTTTTGTTTAGAAATGAAGTGACATTTGTACTGCTAGGTAAGAAAACAGATGTTCAAAGGCTATTTTTGATTTTATAATAGTCTCTTGTTGACCGCTTATTATTGAGCTTGTATAACATGGGAGACAACATGAGATGTTTTGGCTAATATAGTTTTTTTTTTCGTCAATACATTATGTACAAAGAGTTACATGATAAGAAAAAGTCAGGCTATACCTGGACAATGTCTATAAATTCCATATTCTTAAGTGTCACAAAGGTAAAATAAGCATCTACATTTCTTCCAATTTGATATAATTCATAAAAATGCGGGTACACGGGTAACGTCTGTAACAAACTAAAGTAAAATGTGTCTATGCTAAAGGAAAAGACACCTTTTATACCTCATCAAAAACAGATTTGTCCAAATTACTTGTTTTGGAGTCTGGCCTTTCAAAGGATCCTTAGTTACTGCTGACCATACACTGCATGCAAAAGTTGATGGCAGAAAACTTTATATGACTTGGGGTGGGGTCAACTTTTTTAAGGCCAAAAGTCATGGGCAGGATCCTGACATCACAAACAAAGCAATGTGATTTTTTAAGGATGACTCATTTTAGATTTGTGGTGATAAACAAAAAACATCGGATGGAATTTCATCATATTTGGCCACACACTACATTCGCATTTCTTTTTAATCTGAGATCACCTTTAAGAAATAATATGCACCATGAGCACTTCGATTCAAGGCAAGGATGCAAAAGAGAGATTTGGATCAATAAATCTCACTCAGGGATTAATGTGGTTTCAGAGAGCAATTTCAAGTGCTTTTTGCTACTTCACTTCCTGTTTGGATTCCTGACTTAAGCGCACATAAAATGGATGTTCATAATGTAATGACTGCCCTGTAAAAGAATATTGCATACAATATTAATTTCTGGCTTTCTGTTTCAGTGTTCTGGTTTGATTAATTTATGGGTCTCACTCCTCCCACGATGCCTCACTAAGTGTTGTTTTTCTGCATGTTTTATTTTTTCTTGCTTAAACACAGTTCATATTTGGTTGGATTCAAGATGGAAAATAAATAATATTCCAATATATTCTGTTAATTCCTGTCTTTTTTCTGTTATTTTGCTAATTTACCCATAGAGGTCTCTGCACACATTAAGTAGGAATGACACAATGCACTATTTAATTTTGATTTCAAATATAATGTGCGGGTTTAAAAAGGTTATTGGTTTTTATATTTCTGGTTTTAAATGAACATTACAAGAGTTGTGTCACGTAATTTACAAGGTAATTCAAATTAAAATGTGTTTTAACTGAAAAACGCATAATCGTCTTTCAGTTTCATTTCAAACTCCCCAATTGATGCGGTCTCAATTTTTGCAGATTTTTCCAGTAAAAAAACAGATTTAAAAATAGTATTTTCAGGATTGTTGTGGAATTATTGTGTAATGCAATGAAAAGCTTTGTAAAAGAAAGAAGTTGGGATTGTACTAAATAAAATGATATCAAGCATTGCCTCAAAAAAAATGTTTTAAAGGTAATTTATTAGGACAAATTGTAAAGTAATAAAAAATATTTTAAAAGGCCCCAGACTTCAAAGAGTTAAAGGATGAGTGAAATATATATTTGATTTAAAACAGAAATAGCGGTTTATGCTCTGAGTAGAGGTTGAGTACTGAAATGAGGGAGAAAAAAACTTAAAATATAGTGCTTCACAAAAATCCATCAACGCTAATATTTGTTTGACATGTCCAAGACTGTGATCAAAAGCCAATTAAAGGGTAAAAATCCTGTATTTAAAAATAATAATTGTAGTTTTGTTCTGAGCTGGGCTAGATAAAGATGCACAATAAAGGGGGAAAAATATTTATATAATAGATTTTTACAGCAGTTTAATTTAGCGGCTGTTAACAGCCATGAACAACACAAAATGGTAGTAAATTTGCTAAAGAGTTTGCATTTTTGAAAATTTTCAAAGCATTAAATTTGCTGCAACAGACAAAAAGTTTTCCCCAAATTTAGACTTAAATTCACCCTAAAGTGATCAAACACTTCCATTTTTGAAGACATTCCTTATTTACATAATATTTCATACCTGAATATTCTTTTTCACAGTACTGAATGTTCCAAGAGCTCAGCACTATCATGTTTCTTGTGATAAATGACACACGGACCACTGTGGGTACCACAGTTTTGGATGTTGATGACTATCTTGAGAGTGTGAGTGGAGCCATTCCGCGTGGCTGCACATTCCCATTCGGTGCACGGAGATGCTGCTGGTTTTACGTAGCATTACGTCGTCTTCAATGAATTGTCACTAGCCGTGTAAGCTTAAGGTACATTTTCCTCACCCTCTTGGGACTGACGTATCTATTTCCCATCGCTCATTATCGCACCACTGTCTGTTTCTCTCAGTGCGTGTAACGTGAGATTCCCTACAGGACGCACAAACACTTTCACCGGTGCGCAGAGGCAGGACAGGTAAGGTTTCTTTCGATATTTAAAACATTCACATCTTGTGGTTTTAACTCTGGGCTGGTGATGTGGTCAGAGGAAGAGCTTTACCGTGATGCTCTTCTGTTTAAAGCGCGACACCCTTCACCTCACCTCGAAACACTGCAGCGAATGAACAAGTTCCGTCGGGCAAACAACTTAACAACGGTCCTTTTCCTCATTTTCCATCATTTATATTAGCTTGGCAGGCTGTTTGTTTTCTCAAACGGGGCTCGTACTTGGCTTTTTGCTTGACCTTGTTCGTAATAGCGGGTTGTTGGGTTCGCGCCTGCTGGAAATGACACGAGTCTCTGATATTCATGGAGTCTGTGAAATAAACACGTCACCCTTTTGATAAAAAACCTGCTAAAGATTGTTGAGAAATGATTCAAAATGTATATTATTTTTATTAGCAGTTTAGTTCAAATATGTTTTATACGTTTTATAATGAAAGTGAGTAAAACCGCAATTCATCAACTGACCACTTGAGGCTGTCAGCTGAACGAAGCTAATCCCATAAACACCTTTTACTAAACTGCTCATATTTACAGCATGCTTCAGAAGGGTATAATTCAGAGTTGTCAAACTAATCAGCTACATCAGCATAATGTCTGTCCTCAAAGAGCCAGATATAACTTAAATATAAATATAAACATTTTTATTTGTCACACTGTGTACTAAAAAACCTGCGTCCACAAAAACGCATCCAGGTGGACCCTGAAATGCTTTAATGACTCAATTGAACTTTACCAATTTACCAACCAACAGGTGGCAGTCGATTTATAGCGTTTTTATCAAGCACTCTGTGTGTACAAACTCGTGTGCCTCTGTTTGGTGATAAAATACGAAACATGCGCCAGTATATTCTGTAAACAACAATAGTTGGATAAACAGCAACATAATCCTTGTGTCAGCCGCCATTACGCTCCCCCCCCCCCCGCCTCCACACACACACACACACACACACACATTGGCATCTTCTCAACATCAACAACAGAAAATGCTGGGAGGTGGGCCATATACTGCAGTGATCAACAGAAGTAGAGGGAAGGCTATTTTTTTTTCCAAATTCAACCTTCAAGGCATCTTTAAAAGGGTGATTTTTTTGTAAGTTATATTAAATATTTGAATTGCACATATTTAAAGATATGGCTAGTTGACCAACTACTCCGCCCATTTTCAATCTATTTGCCAATATCTGGTATTGATGCTATTAAAAAATGACTGGTTATTCCCCTTTTAGTTTTAAATTGCTTGTGAAACACAACGCAGATCTACATGTGTACACCTCCATCTTTAGAATGTCTTTGCTAAATGGTTAAGAGTTTACATAGCATTTCTACGTACAGCGCTGAGCTATCATTTTGCACAGGCTGGAGATGAGGCATCAGTGGTGATGCTACTTCCTGGCATTTAAAGCAAGCACTTTCTTCAAAGGTTGGATTGTCAACCAGAATCTAATTTATCACATGAAATATTTGGAAGAGGTGGGTACAGATCTTAAGAATACTGGGACAGAAAATTGTTGCCAAGCAACAGAAAAGTAGATCAGGACCAGGTGGAGAGTTGTCATTTAAAGAAAGAGATTGATCGTTGCAGATTTTAGTCGGAAAATGTCTGCAAGGACATCAAGGGGACAAAAGGGGACAGGTATAGAGGGGACATACACCTCTGGCTCGAGTCCAAAGCTCTGATCACACACTCATCTGTCCACTGCTGCCAGAAGGAGACTCTATTTTGACCATGGGATAAAGTAGAGGACGGTGAAGGACACACAAACACCGGCCTTGCATCTATTTTCTGTTTCCTTTTTGTCCTACATGTGACTTATGTCATTGTATGAACAGCTTGTAAATGCTCTTCTCTTAACAACCAAACAATACAGTGTAATTTATATTAGATTTTCATCGGGAGTGTCTTATTGCTGCATGCAGCGGCTTAGAATATTACATAACAGTACACTTTTGTAGATTCACACCATAACTGAGAGATTGCGGAAGACTTTAGGCAATAATTTAGTCTTTTTATTGGAAGTCTTGTAACTTTTTAAACCCAATTATAGAGAACGGGTCTTTACAGCATGAGCTGTATCCACATTTTGAATTTGTATTCCGGACATTGATTACCTTTCTTTATCTGAATGAAAGTCCTTTACCAAGGGTCACCAAATTCGGGTCTAGAGGGCTGGTGTCCGGCAATTTAGCTCCTTAATCCTAATTCCTAACCTTAATCAAACAAACCCAAAGCATCTAATTAAGGTATACTTGAAACTTCCAGGCAGGTAAGTGTGGTAAGTGGGAATTAAACTCTGCAGCACCTAATTTGGTTGTAGACCACATTTGTGGACCACTGTTGAAATACCACCCTGACTCTTTTTTTTTGCAGGTATTCTGCTCCAATGCAACCCATTCAAAGATGCTCGGTGCCGGAAAGACCAGTTGGAGTGCAAGGACTCCACAAACCACCAGCTCTGGCTTTGCATCGAAACTCCTGCAAACTGCCCACATCATCAAACTGCCAGATCCTCATAACTGGAAACCCACCGGTTGTGGGACAGATCACAGCACAGCAAAAAACCCTAACTGTACAGCAGAGAACCAGGCCAGGGTCAAGCACACAATCCACAAACTGCATCAGCATCAGTCGACCCAGGCCTACCGCACAGACAAGCAAGGGATCAATCAAAGTTTCAAGACCCACTGAGTCGTCGTTGCACGGCAAATCTAAAGGATCAGCCAGCTCCCTGTCACACTCCAAAACTGAGTCGTCACTGGCTTACTGCAACACACAAAACCCCGCCTCTCAACTAAGACTCAGTCCGCCAAAACTTCCAAGCTCACCGTCACAGCCAGATATCACAAACCCAATCAATGACCTTAGCTCCAGACCACGTCCCAAGCCAAACCCCAGTCCTCACCTGGTTCTTAACCAAACCCCAAATAAAGAACCACAAATACCCATCTCAGGAAATACTACAGACAAAAAGCTGCAAAACACCATCAACGACGAAGGTGATTTCAGGTGGGACTTCAAATTTTAGTTTCTTCAGTTTGGCAATGGCAATACCAATATTGACCATACACTCCAGCTAATTATCAAACTGAGCGGATAGAGGCGCTCAAGCGAAGTAAAAATAAAACTAGGAAAGTGTCGGAAGACCCTTTAAATGTTTGGATCACTTTGTTAAAAGAAAAGGTCTTCCATTTTTATGTGAAACGCCACAAAAAAGGCAACAACATTTCACCTGGGATTTGTTTGAAGCAACAGAATGTTTCCCTCAAGTAATTACAAATGTGAATTTATGAATGGGCTAAATAATTCCAAACACTGATTCATCCTGGTTGAATTATCTCTTTTATTGAATATTTCATTATATCTCTTCAGTATCTCTGCTATGCAGTTTGATTTTGCTTCCTTCATTTCTTTTTTGTCAGTTCTGCTAGCTCAGAACTGCTTCAGAAGCAAACCTCATGTATAATCTTCATTTCAACACATGATTATAGGTGACAAGTTCTCATATTTCACACAATTAACAAGATTTTCCTCTGGCAGGGAATTTCTTCAGCAGCTCTTCAAAAATTCAGTACACTATGGATGGTCTTTTGTTTTGATGGCATTTATTTCCTCACCTTGTCAATAAGGTTGTGCAGTGGGCAGCACCGAGGCTTCTTGGTTAGATGGTCACTGGTTCGAGGCCAGCTTGAGGCCTTCCTGAGAGGAGTTTGTATGCTGTTATTTGGGATACCTCTCGAGTTAAAACATACAATTCTCTAAATCTCACTGGGAGTGGAGACCTGTCCAAGGCGTACCCCACCTTGATGATTATAATCCATCCACCAAGGTTTGTCTAGAAAAGTAGACACCTCTAAAACGTTGGCACCTTTTGGTTACATCATCAGCACCTAGGATCATGTCTGCTCTGTTTGTTCAGTACATTAATCTTTAACATGTGATCAGCAATGTTTTCAAAAGTACATTTAAAAAAGTGATATCTTTGGGACTAAAACTGAGCTCATTTCCTACCATCAAATGAACCATTGAGGACACAATGGACACATTTAATTTATGAAGGAATTCCACTGCGAACCATTTGCTCTGGTAATTTATCTACAGCTTGTTTTGTAAATGTGGGTTTAATATACGGTTTGCAGAAATCAAAGGTACATTCAGAAAGTTGAATCTGTTCTGCCTCATCATCAAACACGAGTAACATTTGTTTTTAAAAGAATATTTTCACTATTGTGTCTCTGCCTCACACCAGAGAGAGAGAGAGAGAGAGAGAGAGAGAGAGAGAGAGAGGTTGGGTGAGAAGCATCATTAACCTTAAAAGCACAGAGCATTTTAGCTCAAAGTGATTTTAATGAAATTTAAAGAATGATCTTCATACCACTGAAAAATACTACACACTTCACATAAATACAATCAACAATCATTTCAAAATAATTAAGATCACAAAAAGAAAGGGGACAGATTCAGGAATCTTTTATTTAAAGATTTAGAGCCACAAAGGAAGCCTTAAACTTCAGCTCTGGGCGTGGGAGAACTGAGAAAAAAACCCTCTTGGGGGAAGGCAGGAAATAAATCCTAACAGGGAGCTCTTCCACTCACGCTGGATGCAGATCCAGGCTCCCTTGCGGATTTCATAGTAGGCGAGAGCCAATCTGAAGATGCGAGATCAAATGAGCAGCAGATGAGACAGACAGAAGAGTAATGAGAAACTGAGCTCTATAATACCAACAGAATTCAACTCATTTTGAAGCAGTTCACAAGAAAAGGTCAGTTAATCTCTAGAAGTGCTCATAGAAGGGATTTCACTTAGATTTCACAAGTTTTTAGGGCCTGCAATGTATCGTGAGCATGCATGGCAGTACGAATGAGCACCCCCCAGTGAGGTGTTTGGGTAAAAGGTGGGAGAACACTTAAATGTTGTCAGTGTAGTCAGAGGTTGGCTTGAGATTTTACGGAGTAATTGAGATGATTGATAGCACGGGTGTCATCCCCTAATAACTCCTCCCGATAAACATTTAATCAAAGTTGTGTATTTTGTATATCAGATTAACTGGTCAGAGTTTGTGGTGGGGCTACATATAAGGTATATGCAGTACTGTGCAAAGGTTTTACGCAGATGGCTCGTAGTGTTTAAAGTGTTAATGAAAATATTTATCATAACCTATAAAAGAAGACTCTGGAAGCAAGATTTAGGAAGATATAACAGAAAACTTGGCTTTAAAGCACTGAAAGCTAACAGCTAACAAACTGCATTGAGTGTGGGGGGGGGGTGAAATAGGGAGCCATTAAAGAGCCCTTACTCGATTTAATCATGTGATCAGTTTTCAAATGCAGTTAAGCCTGAGAGGATTTTTAGAATGTTATTGCCAATAAATCAATGTAATTCAAATTTAATTTTAGAGTTCATATCGTCACATGGAATGTAGGCTCTGGGATTCAACCTGATGACATCACTTCCTTATTTGGTCCTGGCCTTGAAAATGGGAGCACTGACATGTTTGTTATTGGGTAAGCAGCCAGATCTTGTGATGCTGATTTTATTCTTGTTTACTATTCCACTTGTCTGTATCTCTGTTGCTTCTTCTCTTTGCTTTGGTTCTTGTCTTTTTCTGGTAGACTGCAGGAAGTAAACTCCATGATAAACAAGCGGCTCAAAGATGCTCTCTTCACAGACCAGTGGAGTGAGCTCTGTATGGAAACACTGTGCCCTTTTGGATATGTGTTGGTCAGTATGAATTTAAGAGTATTTCCATCCATTTTCTTTACTGACGTATTCCTGGTTAGGATCATAGGGTTCTGCTGAAATCTCACCACACATACACCTTTACAGATCAAGGACTTTTCTCTATCTTTAAGAAATGTTTCACCATTTTTAATCAAGTCACCATTCTCCAAAGCAACGTTAGCGTAATTTAGCATAGACCATTGAATCAGTTTAGACCATGATAAGAAAGATCCTGTAATAATACCTGTTTTACAATGTGACATTGTGTTGTAAGACCAACAGAAGATGATATTTTCTAGCAAAATGAACAGAAATGCTGTCATGCTAACTATAGGATTACATTACCGTTACTTGTGTTAAATTCCATGACATCACATCTCTGTAGGCGGCTTCTCAGAGGATGCAAGGGGTATTTTTGTTGGTGTTTTCCAAATTCTGCCACCTGCCCTTCCTCAGAGGAGTTCAAACCCAGAGCACCCGCACCGGCCTAGGAGGCTACTGGGTGAGTGAACTGAGTGAAAAGCCTTAATTCAAATATTTTAGTGATTTTTGTGCTGTAGCTAGTCATGTGCCAAGCATAAAATATCTGTATGATGTTGCATCGTCACTTTTTGATGTCTTTGATCAGTAAAGGGGAAATACGTCAGCTTGACTTCATAATAAGTGTTTTTTTTTTGAGTAGGGCACAGTACATACAGCAGCTCTGTTAGTGGCTTGCACTATATATAACTTGTGGTGTGTGGTAGCCAGATGGAAAGACTGTATCCTCTGGGATGCTCAGCACCGGTGTTGCTAATAAAGCACTGCTCTTTGCTCACCCTGCATCCCTGGTGACTTTACAGCACACCTTTCCTTCTGGATAATTCTTTCGGATATAAAAAAAAAAATTCCCGGTAATTATTTGTTCAACAAATTTAGTTGTTTAATTGATTTATTACGTTTTAAATAAAGTATCGGAAATACATTTACATTCGTGCTATAAATCTCCGGTTGTTATATTCAAAAGGTTTTAAAAATTGATTACTTATACAATGAGAATTTTTTTTATGTCATGTGACTGCAAGGCCTCTCACCTGTAAGAGAACCCTAGTGGTGAAATATTTCATACCTTACATATGCAAGAGAATCCAAATACACGTATGAATTTCATAGTATTTTTAGTCTTTGTTTATTTAAAATCACTTTAGAAAATGGAGACTTGGTAAATATCTAAACAAGTTTTGTGGTGATTTATGCTAATAAGCAAAAAGTGTGGAAAAGAGGCAGGTGTAGAAAAAAATGCTTTCAATAATAATGATTTGTATATTTTTGTTAATTTACCAAATACATTCTGAATCTAATCAACATTCAAATTTTCAGTAAACCATTATTTCTTACTGGAACACTTACAGGGGCTTCAAGATGTGTTTATCAGCCAAGTAAACTTAGTTCTGCAAATGACAGAAACCTCAAGTTTGTCACTTTTTGAAATCGGAAGATGTCTCCTTATCTGGAATCCACACTAGGTCCAATCATAATTCTTTTTTGGCCAGTGTTGAACCAGATAAAAATTGCTGAGTGTGAAGTTGGATCATTTTCAAAATAATATAGCAGCCAACGGTCTGTGTGGATGTTGTTTTTGTATCTGAGCTGCTGCATTATTAATGTCGACCCATGATCCTCTGGCTCTTTCTTTTTGTCTCAGGGGAATAAAGGAGGCGTAAGTGCCCGCATGCTGGTTTTCGGACACGCCGTGTGCTTCCTGAACTGCCACCTGCCGGCTCACATGCGCAACTTGGAGCAGCGCATGGAAGACTTTGAGAGCATCCTGCAGCAGCAGCAGTTTGAAGGTGGCAGCGCTGTGGGTGTGCTGGATCATGAGTGTGTATCCTGGAGAGAAACAAATACCCAACATGCTTTATTTCAATTAATCAGATTTCTGACATGATGAGTTCACACAGATCTCTTGCTTTCTTTACAGTGTAGTGTTTTGGTTTGGTGATCTGAACTTTCGAATTGAAGGGTATGATATTCATGTGGTGAAAAGTGCTATTGAGAATGACAAACTGTCTCTACTGTGGGAGAAAGATCAGGTAACAGCATGAGCGGCTTGGGTTTCTTCGTGGTACTTGTAGTGAATGCATTTTTGTGGATATTTTTAGGAATTTTCATTGATCAAAACAGTCAGGATTAACCCGTTTTCCCCAAAGTAGTATAATATTATGTTGGCCTCAGACAAAAATGCATCTCTTCCTAGACAGGTCGAGCTACATCCGTCAAACTTTGCCAAAACATCCAAACTGGTTTGACTCGGGTCGCTATATCTTTTCAGACTCATACCACTGACCATTGAAAAGAAAAAGGAATAGAAATATTGTCAAGACGAAACTTGGATTTGATTATGTTAATAAAACAAATACTTGTATTTTTTTACATCACTAAAAGATCCCTAGCAACCAAACTCTTTACCACATTTTCTGAACTGTATCTCAGCTTTGGTATGTGATAGACATGAGGATTGGTTTTAAATAACATATAGTGACAAATGCAACATTATATTCTTTCACTGATCCCTCCCTAGCAATCAAAATGTTTACCCTAACAGCCAAACAGTTTTCCCTTGCAACCAAATTTCTGAACTGTATCTCAGTTGTGGTATGTAATAAACATGGGGGTTGGTTTAAATAACGTTTAATGACAAAGGCAACTTTATATTATATCACTGACACCTCCTTAGCAACTAAACTGTTAACCCTAGCAACCAAATTTTCTGAACTGTATCTCAGCTTTGCTATATGATCGATATGAGGGTTGGTTTAAATATTGTATAGTGACAAAGTCAACATTATATTTTGTTGGGGACCACTTCATACCACGCTGTTTACCATAGCAACCAACTTTTGGAAAATTATTGCGAAATAGGGATTGGTTTATGTCACTAATATTTATGTCAAACGGCACTTTTACAAACCAACATTAAAGTTAGTGTGCAAACTTTAGCCAAAATAAAATTATTCATTACTGATTAAATTAAAATTGTGGTAAAAATGAATGTGCTTTAAAACATTATATTAAAGTAAAAAACATAGCTAAAGTGTTTTTTGACCTTAGATGCGTTTCAGCCTGTTGTTCAAAACCCAAACATTTAACTTTTCAAAATGATGATAGGGACTTTTTAACACTAAATAGAATTTATTACATATGTCACACAAACACACACTCTGCTGTTAGCAGTTAGCTTGTTCACCATGGAATATGTGTTTAAATTCTTATTGGTCTTTTTGGTGCTTGTTTACTGTGTGCTCCTTACATTAGGAAATACTGTATCATTAACTCCATTACCAACACTTTGAGCCAGTAACAAAAAAAACGATTTCTAAAGTGTCGGCTTCATTATAAATGGTACTTTAAACCTAAGGAATCGGATTGCACAAGTGTATGAAATTTCAGGGTTACATTGTGTACAGCAATGCTGCGCTCATCAGAAAATGGCTGTCTAGGTGTGTTTCAGCTTGTTTCCACTAGAGGTCTTGATACTCCATCTGTTAACAAATACTCCTGAGAAAGTGCACGTGATCACCATATGCTGTGTCATCTGGGATGTTGTTAACATGATAAAAGTAAAAGAACATTTTGTCTTTGTGTTTTGTCTGTCAAAGCTCAACATGGCAAAACAAAGTGAGACCGTTGTGGAGGGATTCATTGAAGGACCTCTTAAATTCCCACCAACTTACAAGTTTGATGTTGGGACACACACTTATGATACGAGGTGTGAGAGTTTGTTTTGGTTTTCTGTTTGAGACTCTTTCTGTTTTGTTCTCAAACCCTTGTTTCTGTCCTAGTGCAAAAAAAAGAAAGCCTGCATGGACGGACCGGATCCTGTGGCGTCTGCGCAAGACAGGCTCCCCTGTGCCATCGCACAATTCTGCACTGCAGCGTGGCTTGACGTCATGGCTGGGCGGAGCCACTAAAGTTTCCCAGCACTTCTACAGAAGTCACATGGGCTTCACTATTAGTGATCACAAGCCAGTTTCTGCCCTTTTCTCTCTTCATGTGAGTCTAAAAATGACATGAAAATCACTGAATGGTCTGTCACACAGGTCTTGTACTTCCAAGAGTTATCCCTTCTTTTCACCACTAGGTTATAACTGATTGCACAGATTTAGAGTCTGTAAAATGAAACTCAGAGACAGCAACCACTGTGCCACCGAATTTTAGCAAGCAGCAAGAACATTTATTCGTAACAGAAATGAAATATGGACTTTAAACATTTTTTGGATCAGCCACAGGAAGTGCATTTGTGATTTCTCAAAGGCATGCCGAGCTAGATTGATGGATTTATTACCGTGACAACAGAGCACGAGGAGCCAAATAGATAGCTGTATGCAGATTTCATATAGAAAATGTAGGGAAGAAAAGGTAAAGGTTTATACTTATTTTAATGATAATCTTTCAGTTTCACATTAAAGATTATTAATTGGTGCCATAAGTGCCATGTAATGGTGAAATGAAGGGATACCCCTTGGAAGTACAAGACCTGTGATATGGCTTGTGTTTTTTCAAAGTTCATGCTAAAAAAGCCCAATGGCATAGAAACTGCTTGGAACAGTGTTTAAGGTTTAGTAATATTTTTCTTGTTTCTTGTTGTTTTTTTTATACAATTTTCACAGTTTTACCTTGTCTTTGCTGTTTTGGTTGATTTTATATTTTATGTTGTCTCAAATTTTCGTGATTTTGGAGATAAAAAAAATTTGGGGAGATTTTTTTGTACAATTTCAGGTTTGTTATGAACTTATTGTGTAATGTAGTGAAAAAATATTCGTAAAAAAAAAGCTTTGGTTGTACTAAAAAACAAACATTGCCACAAAAAGGCCCAGGACTTCTAAGAGTTAGATACCGTAACGAAGTAGTATTTCTTTGTTATGTTACAACACTATTGTAATGTCGCTTATAACAAATATATGCATTTATTAGGTGAATTAATACACAAAAAAAGAACTTGTTTCATGTTTGGAACTCTTGTGCCCTGCTTAGTTTCCTTTTAAAGTGAATGTACCACTAGTGACACTGGAAGTGGAGAAAGAATGGACCAAGCTTTCTGATGCTACGGTTAAGCTTACAGTGACACATGGCTTTCAGAGGAGCTCATGGGACTGGGTGGCACTCTACAAGGTAACTCTTTATGGTATTTTCACCTACATTACCCTACATCGAGGAAGTCTTAAAACCTCAAAAAGGTTCTATTTCGACATGCTCATAATGAGTCACATTGGGTGTTGTAATAGTAGTCCTTTTATTAAAGGAAATGATGCGTCATCCTAAGTTTAACAGAAAAAAATTTACCTGAAGAGAGATAATTACCTTTTCCAAGCCCCCTCCACTGTGGAATACTGTGAACAGGGAGGCGAAAAACGCTACACAAAGTGCAGCGTTCCTTTAAGATTTTAATCAGCATGTAATAAAAACATTTGACTGCATTATTTAAAATGCAGGGAAGACATTGGAACATGAGTAATGGATGGAGATAATAGGAATACTGAACACGGAGTCCTGACAACACCAAATTTTAATTACTTAATCATGTAAAACAGTTGTAATCCCTCACTAACCCAAAGAGCAAACATGGTTCCAGCTTTGGTTCCTGTAACACGAGTGGGTGGTGGATGAAATGTTTATCTGAGACTTTGTGAATGTGATCGGACTTGTTTAAGCTTTTCCTTCACATTAAATAAAAGAGTCAGCTTTGCAGCAGTATATTAATTGCTTGTTTGATTTCTGTTACGTTTTAGATGGGATTTAAGCACCATAAAGATTATGTTGCATACGTATGGGCCAAATCAGAGCAGTCGACTCAGGTAGGACATGAAAAAAGCAGATTTGTCCAAACACAGATTGAACTGCACATATGTGTACAGTGCATCTAGAAAGTATTCATAGTACTTCAGTTGTTCCACATTTTTTCTGTTACAGCTATATTCCAAACTGGATTAAATGAATTTATTTCCTCGAAATTCTACACACAATACTATGGAATCCCATTTCTGCCAAGTAAAAATGGCTTAAAAAGTAAAAATTTGTTCTTAATAAGGTTTGAGATTAAAAGTCAAAATTTTTAGATACAAAGGTCCAAATTTTGAGATTTAAAAGACGACATTTGAAGCAAAAACTCAAAATTTTGAGATACAAAAGTCAAAATTGTGGGATTAGAAGGGGGAAAATTTGACTTGTCCTGCTTACATCTAACACATTGTATACGCATGTGAACACTCAAAGAATAACTATGTAAGGACATTTTCTGAATAGGCAGACCAGTAAGAAAGCTGTGATGAGCTGCATCGTTCCAAGTAAGTGATATACGGTTAGATATCTCAAAATTTGGATGTTTTATGCCATTTATTTTTCTTTGTATTTGGATTCCATACAATACCCAATAATGTGAAAATTTATTGGGTTTTCTGAAATTTATTTAAAAAAACAAAAAAAAAAAAAACAGAAAAATCACATTTAATTAAGTATTCACAGCCTTTGCTCAAGACTTTGTTGATTCAACTTTGGCCTTTTCGAATCGTGTCCATTCTACTGAATTTACCACCGGTGACTCCAATTAAGCTGCTGAAACATCTCAAGAATGATCAGTGGAAAGTTCAAAAGATGTGATTTTTCAGGTTTTTTATTTTTAATAATTTTGCAACACATTTCTTTCTGTTCAGTTACGACATCCTTCCTTGGATGATCACATGATCTACTTTCAGCCATATCATGCTAAAATGAGCCTTGTATTGTTTAGTTGTATTGTTATATTGGCTTAAGACGCTACCAATGTGACCTTTAAATCTTTCGGTCCTCCCTAGACTGTGCTGTAATCTACAAATCAAATCCTTCCTGGATAATCTGGATATAAAGGTTTAAGACCACGTAATCAGACAGCGGCACTAATGCAAACAAAGAACAATTGGCTTGTCGCCATGGCTGGCTATCATTATCCCTAACTTGTTTTCTCCATGACCTTCAGGTGGTGTTTTCCGAGGAGGATTTGCCTAGAGAGCCCGGGGAATTTCTTTTGGGATATTACAGTAACAACATGAACAGCATCGTGGGAGTGACGGAACCCTTTCAGGTCTTCTTTCTCACAGCTACATTGTGATTGAGTCAAGATGTTGATATTGGTAGCTCAGATGGTGTGTTTCTAAGGGTACCATGACTTGGGCCGCTGTGCCCTCGCACTGTAATTGTCAACATTTAAACTATTGATCTATTGCACTTGAGGCTGGAGATCCAGAGATTAAAATAGACCTGTTTTTATCTGATATCTGGATTAAATGACAACTAAAATATTTAAAGGAAACTTTACTCAATGTTCTACAACTTTTAACATGAGGTTTTAGCATGGAACTAATGTTAATGGCACACTGTATAACCGTCCCAAACTCTTATCAATTTAATTTGAAGAAATCCACAGATGTTTTGAATTCATATTCAAGTGAATATATTAAAGGGAAGCTGTTTGCTGAACATTTTATGCTAATGGAACTTTTAGTAGCTGTGTTAATGTTGTAGATGAACTGAAATGCAAACTGAATAAAGACAGAACAAGGGAGGCTTGTTACAAGCTTGGACAAGACAAGAAGAAGGTTGGAGCAAGGTTAAGAACATCCCAAGGACAGGGTTGGGTTCAAATCAAGGCAGACTAGGAATTAGAGAAGTTCATGATGAAAAAAGGGACGTGTTAGACTTGAGAAGGGAACAAACTTGAGTCAATCCAAAGAAGATTGGAGGGTTTAATTTGGGGAAAAAAAACCTAAAACCCTGATCCAAATTAACATCATATTGGTGCAATGCCACTCCCTGCATGTAGATGGCATTTGTGGTACAACAGATACACTCTACACCCCACGAAGAAGCAGGAAATAAGAAGATGACAACAAGAAATCAAAGCACACATAGAAAAAGCATGGATCTCGAGTGGTTAATACTGTTGGTGTCTGATTACACGGAGCTTTTTGACTAAAAAAAGTGGTAAAAATAGAGGATTGAGGATTTCTTTCCTGTTTCTTGTACAAAGTCGTTATGTAAATGTGGAATGAGTGCTACCGAGCGTTCTTTTACATCCTGCTCACGTCATAAAAAGAGCCATTTTTCATTGGTCGTTCTCCTTGCGAACCACGAATCCGACATGGCAATCCAAAACTTCGGTCAGATGTGTTGTGCCTTAAAGACCATGTTTACATGCAAGTGGGCACAGCTTTTGGTTGGTTGAACAATTGTTTACATCTTCATAATCTGATCGTTTTCTTCACAGGTGCAGCTTCCCATGTGCACTCAGCCAGCGTCAGCGGGTGTTTTGCGCTCAGACAGTTCGGATGCCAGCTCTGAAGATGACAGCACTCTGGTTCTATTAGCCCCGAGCTCACGTAGCCCCAGCCCTGGAAAACAAAGTTCCAAGCGGCATCAGCACCAGAAACGCCAGCGCAGCCGTAGCCCAGCTGTCCCTGCACTCAGCGGGACGCCCCTTCCATCCCTGCAGTCTCTCAGCCTGTGCCCAAGGTCTCGAGACAGTCCTTCGAAGACCTCCTCTTCCTCCCCACGCCCTTCCACCAGCGCCAAAAAGGAGCGCCTAGTTTCTCCAGACTCATTAACCTCACCCTCCTTCAGTCCTCTGAGTCCTCGGAGCCCTGGATCTCCTGGAAATGGCGTCAGTGCTCCCGAGGCCCTGATAGCAGCCATATTAGGAGAGCCTAGACCTGCTCAGCTAGGGAAATCAAGTGATGTCACTCAATGATGACACCTTTTCAATTTCTAGATATCATTTTGCAACTTTTAGAGAAAAAAAGTGGCTCCATTCAGGTCAACTTTAACTGCTTTTCAGACCACAGCACTTTTGCCTTTTTAGAACTTAATTGCTTCATAAATACTTTGTCGGTGGCTTTGCCAATAGAGATTCATGGTTGATCCACTGATCGCAGTACTAATAATGGCTTGTACTCGCCTTAATACTGGAGGACAGCCTGACTCAAGGTGAAAGTGTCCTGTAACTGTAGACGCACAAGCAAACAGTGATGTCAGCTCTCAGCAATCATCTCCACCTTTGGTTTTAATGATCATGTCCATTTTAAACTTAGCTTGTAAGACAAGGTGTGGTCTAAAAATCAAATTAATGAAACATAGATGCACTTTACTTTCTGCTTATTTGCTCGTGGAGGTTTCCATCATCTTTTAATATACTATATACATTTGGGAGGAAATGAACTATTTTACAGTTTCAGCAAGAATTCGATCAAAGGTGTCGGTTAATACGTTTAGAATCCCATGAAGATCTTTTGAATTCTACTTGCATCGTGAGAAATGTCGCACAGAACTCTTCAACGTTTTTAAATAAGAGATAAGTGGCACAACTTAGATATTTAAATACATTATAAATGTTTCTCAGTGGTTGAAATCTAGGTAAACTCAGATTCACTATTCTTTTAAAGATTTTTTTCTTTCTTTGCTCTATTCACTGAGGTTTCCTAATAGAGTAAAACAGACAATACCATGAGGCTTTTAAGGCCATGAGGCCTTTGAACTTTGTTGACTAAATCTTGGTTATGAATTGTTTACTGCTCTGGTTTTGAGTTTGCTCAAGCATTAATAAGAAAAAGAGTCCTGTTCGACTCTGCTCTTCCCTCTTTATTTCAACTACCAAAAAACGTTCTGCAGAGATTGAACCACTTGTTGAAAACACTTCATTTTTCCTTAGATTTCTTTACGAGTACTTAAACTATTTTAGATATTTTTTAATGATTCATGCACTAATATTTGTTAAATCAACAACCTTTTAGTTTCTTCGTTTCATGACATGTTTTTAAACTTTTGTTCATATATATTTTTGATATTTCTATTTCAAGTACACCTAAAAAGATGAATTCTGGAATTGAGATTTTAAAATTAAATTTATGTCCCCAGTGTGCACCGGAAGAGTTTTTTGGCACATTTGGGAATGGATTGAAGAACACATTAAATCACAAATAGATGATCCAACACACAGCATGCTTTGATGATGTGTCAAGCTGACATCCTCCTCACAAAACGGTTAACCTTTGATAGGAGCGACTGACTGAAGATATCCAATCACATCAGCTCTGCTCATGTATTGCTTTTGTAGCATTATTTGATTTGTCTGAGCTTTGGGAATGGTGTGAGCAGCAAATATGTTGATGTGCAAAAAATGTGAACTGGATAAACATGGGGCAAAAGACAGAATTGTTGCCCTTTAAATGTCAGGAGATGGATAACATCTCAAAGCGGGTGGTATCTAATGCAAATAAAAATGGAATCTGGCATTACTTACAGCTCTCTCTCTCTCTTTCTCACTTAAAATGACCTAACTTCATTTTTAAAATGTATACTTCAACATTGATAACAATAATAATAACTAATTAAAATATTAAAGATTGTTGATAAGTGTTGATTTTTTCCGGAGACCCTTCTATATCAAGTCATCCCTCCATTCGTTTTGATGTAGGCGTGGAAAACAAGGCCAGTTATCCAATCATTTAGCTTGAAATATGTCTTTGTTGTCTTGTACATTTTTCTATTGAAAACCAAGACACAGAAACACATTTGACTGCTAAATTTCTGCAATTGTGACATTTTGTGAAAACATGAAAAACTGAGTTTTAGACAAACATTTTATTATAATTTAGTTTTCTCTTCAGCGCACCCCAATAAGCTTTTTTTTTAAGTTTTAGACACTCATGCTGCTAAGAGTCTAGACATTAACGTTTTTTTTCTGTTTGTTTGTTTTTTATAAAACGTCAACTTTTTCACATATTGAATGTTCTGTACATTGTAGCAGAGGATCGTTTCTGTAGTCTTTTCATATAAAAATATAGAATAAATATTTACAAAACATGCGAGAGGCGTATACTCTCCATGAGACACATTGGCTGTAAAAGGTGTTAAACATTGTGATGCTGTCATAAACAGAAACAGGTTTAGGTAACAATTACAGGAAATCATTCCTAAAAAGTAAACAGTTTCAATTTTGTATTGACAAAGAAATGTGACCAAAAAGGTAGTTTTACGTAAAAATATGGGTCTTATCCATATGTGCACTCATAATGATATATAGATCTACTCAGAGCGCTCATACTCTGAGCTTGGAATGTGTTTGCTGAAACTCGTACAGACCCGAAGGCGACTGGCCGCATTATGAAAGAAGCGTAAAAGAAGAAAAGTATTTGGTAATGTATTTGGATGTCTTCAACCCAGTCATAACTGACAGCAAAAATTGTGCAACTGAACTTTAAAAACCTTTCCCCTTGAGCAAAAACCATCACCTGGCAGCAACATATAACACTCACATAACACCTTCATCATGTGACTGTCACAATAAATCAAACACTTACAAAACATGTGTAACAAAGAAGTTTACCAGTAAACCTTAGAAATTAAGTTAAATGTGTTGCCTGGGAATTTACATAATAATAGTAATGATGGCATTTGCACTCAATTTAAATCCCTGGCCTGGGTTGATTCATTTGCAAACACTTGCACTTGAATAGAAACGATCCAGGCACATTATGCACGCTTTGTCTTTTACAACACCAAAGACAACTTGGGTAAGCTGGGGGTTCCACTGCATCAAATGCTCTCCTTTATATAGATATAATTCATTTCTAGAATTTAAAAAAATACAGAATATGCAATAATCTACACTATATTTGAGCCTTAGGTTAAATCACTTGTGTCCTTTAAAGGTGTAACGATGCTCACGATATGATCTTGTATTTTAACCAACTACTAAAAGTTGAAAGACCACGTTGTTAAGAAGGTTAGGGTCTAGTTTGATTTGCATGAGAGCATTTAATATCATCCATCCACTAGGAGGCAGTGTAAATGTTTGCATTAAGTCGTCTTTTGAGATCATTTTTAAATCTTTCTTGCTTAAAATGTGAGTAAAGTAGAAGTTTCTCCTAGTAAACTCCTAGAAGTTTCAGAAGTGACTAGAATCACAATCACTACCTGAAGAAAATCTCCCAGTAGCTCCACGATACGTATTGTGACAAGTTGTTACACCCCTATTGAATTTTTATTTATTTATATTTCTGTTTAGCTTTATGCCTGCTGTATTTAAATTAAATGTTTCAAATTGTAGCTTAGGTGTGAATGTGTGTGTTGCCCTGTGATGGACTGGCGACCTGTCCCCCTTTGCCTCTCGCCCAATGTGAGCTGCACCAGCAGACCTGCGAATAAAAGGGCTGGAAAATTGATGAATGAGTGTTTAAAACTGTATTTTAATTTATTTTATTCCGTTATTTGTAAAACAGAGTGGAAATTATTGAAGCTCAAGCTTCTGGACCCCAGCTTTTAGATATGGATGGCTGGACTCAACAACCTCTCACTGCAAAACCTACATCCCCTGCACCTCCTGGCACTCAGAGAAATCACCTCTGACAGATTAGAGAGGATAAAAGAGGCCCTGTACCATGTGAAAGTGTGTGACACTGGAGTAAAATTACATATGGAAATACCCTAAAATGTATTGTACGTATGAACTGTAGGATCCTGCAGGATCAATTTCAAACCATTTTGCAAATTGTGTATTACACGTTTGAGTATCAGGCAACTTCATTAACTCCTAAAACTCAATCAAGTGGAGAGACAGGCTTAGCAGCTCAACATTCACTTAGATTTAATAAGCCCCTACTACAACTAATGCTTTGCTCAGCCAAGTCCAAAGTTCACCCTAGACCGAAAAATGTTTTCGGCAAAGGACAAAGTGCATCAGTGTTCAGTGTTTCTTCACTTAGTAGCGTTTGGAACTGAGTAAATAAATGTATTTATAAATACTGCGTTTAAACAATATCATAAACCAACACTTCTTTTACCTTATGTTCAAAATTACTCACTTTGGAGTCAGGCCTTTTAAATGATCCTGAGATACTGCTGATCCTCCATCTTCTGCCATGGCCAAATTATCTACTGCGTCCTTAACGAGTTGTTCTTTAAACCCAACAATTGCACAAAATACTCACTTAGCAGATATAATGGACTTCCATACTCTGCATGGGGAAAAAGTAGTCAAGCCATCTGAGTTTTTTGTTTTTATTTATTTTATTTTTTTTATCAAGACACAATACCGACAATACCATAAAAAGGAAGAAACAGAGAAAACAAATAAATAAATACAAAGTGAAAGAGAATAAAGTATTTGGGTCATGTTAGAGTGCATAAATTGGACATTTATGTTAAATAACCACCTCACATTATTTAAAATATGTTCTATTTTAATATAATTCATTTTAATCCGATATATAGCGTACGGTGTTCTTAGGCGGTTGCGAAATTGCATAAATGTAATCTAAGAAGCGTGAAATGATGCAAATCACCGTAGAGTCACAGACAGCGTGCGTTTGTTTTAGCACACTCGTGCCGTGGCCAAACGCCGCTTCTGATTGGCTGTTCCAAAAAACTGGGGGCGCGCCTCAGTGACGTCAGAGTTTGGCGAGCAGTGGAAGGATAAAACCTTCAACGCCTCTACTCATGTGCAGCATTTCGGGTCAAGTCTACACAGCGGCTGATCGTCAATCGGACCATCATTTTGAAGCGTATCTGAACCTGTCCTGAAAAAAAAAAAAGACTAACTCGTAACCTCTATTTATAAAACCGCAACGACTCCAAAAAAAGATGAACGGTCAAATAAATGGGTTTCACAACGACCTGATTGATGAAGACTGCTTTTTGTTCACGTCGGAGTCTGTCGGTGAAGGACACCCTGGTATGTATAACATTCACATGGTTTAAAAAGAAGATTCTGACTCACAAGGTCGCGCGGAAGTAAACAAGATTGTTCACGAAAGCTAGCGGCTAACGCTAGCACGTGCTTTGAGCTACCGCTAAATACAATTTTTTATATATAGCTACGGATTTAACCGTTAGCTAAATTGTGACATTTATTTAATCAGGTGCATTCATAATTTGTATAACCATAAAAGTATATTTCTTTTCGTTGTTCGTAGACCTAGGCCACGCGCTACGGCGTCATATAGCTCAGCCACAAGGCTAATCTCGTGAACATAGGCCATAAATCCCAAAATGTCATAATGATGACATTGTGTGGTTACTTTCTTATTATAACGCAAATAACACTATTTTTCTTATTTTAAAGACCCTTTATGGATATAACGGGCATCTGGCGCGCGGCAGCCATGTTATTTGTAACGCGTGTGTTTATATGTGCAGTGCGTATTTGATTTACGGGGTTTTTCTGGGTTCCCGAGGCCAGATTTATGTTTATTTCCCGGAATGCACTTTTTAAACAATTTTAGTGTAAAGAGCTTTTTTGTAACGCAATGCGCACATCACATTTTTAACGCTAACTGTTACTATTAGTTCTTAATGTTACTGTTTTCCCGCCAGATAGCCATTCCTATTTGATTCTTTTGTCGGCCTTGGAGTTTGACACCACACGTGGTATACACTTCCCTCTCACCCAACTGTTCGCAAATATTGCGTCAGCGCATACTAGGCCCAAGACACGGACGGCGCTCTTGAAGTCGGTCAAAGCTCCAGGTTTCCAGAAGTTCAGCGCGCGGGGTCAGGGGCGTTTCTATATTTGACCGTCTTGAACCACCAGTTCTGCAGTTAAAACGTAGTGTTCAACCTGGCCCAGAAATGATTCGCGTTAATAAATAACCACAATGAAAAATGCGTGAGTTAATAAATATAAATAACGTACGTAATTTGGGAGGTATGTTAATTAAGTGGGCGTTCCGTACTTCGCTTCAAGCCATGATTGGCTGCATCAGAGAACCTCTATGAAGATGATAGGCATTGCATCAGTCACTGGAAAAAGTCTATTATTAATTAGTAACCATTAAAGCAATCTTTTCATATTAGTCTGAGCAGCCACCAGCACCAAAGATTAGAAATTCTAATTTAATAAATCCTGGTTTAGACTGTGTTTAGGACCGCCCATATAATTAGGATATAGCCCCATTAAGTAATTTGATGATTGCATGTATTTTGAAATTGAGAAATCCATTTTATTTAAGTTCATCCATACATATACCTTTATTTATACACCTTTTTTTTACTGGTTCATGCATTGTCTACATTTATTTATACCTAAGCAATTTTTGTTCTTCCAAAAGAAGGGCTGTTAATGTACTTGACTGAGTACAACCACCGTTTTTGTAGTAAAGTGAGAGGCAGTGTTCATGTCATAGGTTGTACAACACCCCTCTTCAATTATTTACTACAAACAGCACATGCGTTTCAGTTTCTATTATTGCATAATATAGTAACCATCGTGAAATACTTTCTTACAGCTTGGGCCGTGTAATAGAAGTTAAGCTATGGGGGTTCTGGGCTATAGAAGAATTGATATTGCACAGTTGCATACACAAAACATGCCAGTGGATAGAAAGGTAGACATTTTCTCAAATGTTTTAGCCAGATCGCATATTACACACCCTACCATTAGTTTATCGAGTGGTTGACCAATACAGCCTGAAATGGATCAAAATGAATCCTCCAATTTACTGGATTACAGAGATTATATACTATTACGGGTGCGTCTTTGATTTTAGTCATCCGTGTGTCACACATTGAGTATTTATATAGGTACATTCGAGTAAACAAAGCTATTTTTACACCTCACAGCAAATATGTAAATTATCGGGTTTGATTGTATTTGGTGTTGTGTACAGAACCATGTCGTCTGATGCTCCTTTGAGACAAAAGCCTGGCCTACACGATTGCAGACATACATTTTTTTTTACTTTTTCTGTGCAGCTGGCAAAACCAGTTGTCGGCTGTTTTTCCGTAAACCACCAGTGTCTGGGGGAATGGCATAATTCTTTATTTACAAAACCAGCATATTATTGTCCAAAAATACATTGCTTTTTGGTTTAGACAAGCTAATTTATTTCACGAAACAGCCCTTGTGTAATTGGAAGATTAAGCTTGTTAAATAAAGATGTATGTAATAATTGTGCAATACTTATTTAGCCCACTGCTGGGGCTTTTCCATTAAAGCAGCTTAACAGACCAAAACGTCCTAGATGGAGAGTCCTACTACTAGTTCTTTAGGTCTCTCAACTGCATTTACAACTAGATTTATCACTTTTACCATTAGAAAGCATATTTTTGTCCGTTACAATTGTTTTTTTTTTTTTGTTCTATAGCTATGATTGTGTACTAACAATGCGTATCACTTTTTATAAACACCTTTTCAGAGTTCCATGCAGGTTATAGGTGACTGGCTTTGGTTGAAAATGTTCGCCAGTGTCCCTGTTTTGAAGAACATGCCCTCAACGCTAGCATAATACAATTACTTTCCTCCTGTTTTGTAAAAATGGACCTGCTTTAGCAACTGCTGCCATGGCAATTTAACCACGTCAGCTTTGTTCAGTGAGAACATGCATCCACCCTTTGGCTGCACATCTGTGTACCATCACAGATTGTACTTGTGGATGGGTCACGGTTTTATCATTAGTGGACTGACCTGAACGCGTTGTCTGAACTTTCCCCTCTTGCTCCACTTCCCTGACAACAGCATCATTACACTTTGCAATGAGCTCAGTACAGGTCTAGGTTCAATGCTGATAGTGGAAGGGGGAGGGGCCAGAACACCACAGCAGCTGATTAGCTTGGCTTACCTCTGCTCTAAATATACTCCAGTGCTCCATGGTCTGCAGTTGAACATATGGGCATTTCTGCCTTGTTCTAAGGGGTTGCTCTGCAGTGAACTCTAGACTTTGTCCACATGTACACAAGTATTTTTAGCTTTCTACTACTGTACACCAGCATAATTATTCTGCGCTTCCAGTATATATGCAAAAAAAATGTCCTTTAAAGAGCCATCAAAAGCTTTTAACTCTAACAGAAATGGTATTTTCAGAACTTTAGTTATTTTAGGCGATCAAGTGCGGTGGTTACAAGCATCCAATGTAATGAAATGAAAAGTAATGATTACTTCCTGTCCTGTACTGCCAGGAGGACCCAAACTAGTTTAGTTTGAAGTTAAAACAACAATAATAAAATGATTACATGCCAAAAACCTATTCGGCCTATTGCAAGCACTAAAAAGTACAAAATGCAAAATAAATGAATTTAGATTCTCTCCAGCAACATCCAATTGGAGACGTTGGTTTACAACCATAAAATGGGAACATCCGCTAGTGGGCTATCCACAACTAGTGGAAGAGTTGCTTTTGGCCCGAATCTAAGTAGTAGTTTTTGTCTTGAAATATGGTGTTTTGGGGCAATTTTATTGTTTGATTTGCTTGTTTGAAAGTGGACTACAGTGTCTGGAAAACAAAGGTTCCATATCTTCAAATCAAGACCGTTAAATCATTTCGATCCAGATGAAGGTTGTTAAATTTCCAGTGGCTGGATTTCACTCTTAATTTAAACATTCCAACTTCTCTTTTCTGCAGATAAGATATGTGACCAGATCAGCGACGCTGTGTTGGACGCCCACCTCAAACAGGATCCTGATGCCAAAGTAGCTTGTGGTGAGTGTCGAGTTCTGCTTTCTTTGACCTTTCTTCTTCTTGTGGCTACTTAAATATTTCTGTGCCCTGACCCCAATCAATCTGTCTTTACAGAGACCGTAGCCAAGACCGGGATGATCTTGCTGGCTGGTGAGATCACCTCTCATGCTTCAGTGGACTATCAGAAGGTTGTTCGGGACACCATCAAGCACATCGGCTATGATGACTCGTCCAAAGGTTAAAGCACCTCATCTATTGGCAGAAACGTTTTGTGTTGAGTTTAAAAAGCGTCATCTGAACAGTTAAATGTTGTGCTTGTAGGGTTCGATTATAAGACATGCAATGTGCTCGTGGCACTGGAGCAGCAGTCACCTGATATTGCTCAAGGGGTTCACCTGGACCGCAATGAAGAGGATGTTGGTGCTGGAGACCAGGTTTGGACTGAACAATGAGCTTGAATGTTAAAAAGCTATCGATTGTTCCAATTAAAGAGTCGTTTAATTTGCCTCCTAGGGTCTCATGTTTGGTTATGCCACTGATGAGACTGAGGAATGCATGCCTCTCACTATTGTCCTGGCCCACAAGCTGAATGCTAAAATGGCTGAGCTACGACGCAACGGCACCCTGCCATGGCTTCGGCCTGACTCAAAGACCCAGGTGAGAGATACTTGAAAATGCTGGTTTGGAGATAGTTATGTTGACGCATTTTGTGGGCGTTTACTGAGCAGACCGACTGTTTCTTAATTTTTAGGTGACTGTTCAGTATAGACAGGACCGTGGTGCCATGCTTCCTGTGCGTGTACACACCATTGTGGTGTCTGTTCAGCACGATGAGGTAGTGTGTCTTGATGAGATGCGGGATGCTCTGAAGGAGAAGATCGTAAAGGCGGTGGTGCCAAGCGTTTACCTGGATGATGATACCATCTATCACCTGCAGCCCAGCGGACGCTTTGTCATTGGAGGCCCACAGGTTTAACTGAAAACATAGCAGTGATTACTCTGCTGTTCCTACTTATTTATATATTTAAGCAATTTACACAAATATTTATTGATATATCTTTATTCACCACATTTTTCGCAATATAAGACGCACAGGCATATAAGACGCACCCAATTTTAAATGAGGAAGATTTAGACAAAAAGATTCTGAACCGAATACTGTAGGAAAATATTTTGTATCAACTGTGTAAAAGATAACAGCAGTTTAAGAACGTCAGACGTTAGCGCGCACTGCCGGGTGTACAAATATGGCCAACGGCTCCGGAGCTGGGCCGAAGCCGCGGCCTCTCTTACGCCTCTCCTACGGCCGTGACCGCCCTCCGCGGCGCTCAGCATTCACCGTATAAGACGTACCAACTTTTCCCCCTCAGTTTTGGGGAAGAAAAAGTGCGTCTAATACGGCGAAAAATACAGTATATATAAATTCGAATTGACAAAAGTATTAAAATAATTGTGAATTAAAATAATTGTGAATTTGTTTGAAAACACTAGATTTTGACACTAAGTTTAAAATTTACTTGAGACAATATTTACCATTTTCTTTTAGGGTCAAAATGCTACTATTTAGAAATCACCCTTAATTTATGTTTCCTCGTCTGAATTTAGATTGTGTAATATTTTCTAAATAAACAGAAAATATACGATTTTATTTAGAATTTCTATAGTTCTTCGTTTACTTTTGCAATTCAATCATTTATTTACCATCTTTTTTTCTTTAAAAAGTTATTGTGAATTAAAAAATTTCCTATGGGATAAAATTTTCAGGGAGATGCTGGATTGACTGGCCGTAAGATCATTGTGGACACCTATGGAGGCTGGGGTGCCCATGGAGGTGGTGCTTTCTCTGGGAAAGATTACACTAAAGTGGACCGCTCCGCTGCCTATGCGGCCCGCTGGGTGGCCAAATCCTTGGTGAAGGCTGGTTTGTGCAAACGGGTTCTAGTCCAGGTGAATGTCAGAAGTTCTGTGTTGAACAGGAAATATGTTTATACCATCTAACCCAATCATCCGCTTTCTTCAGGTGTCTTATGCCATTGGAGTGGCCCACCCTCTGTCAATTTCCATCTTCCACTATGGGACCTCCCAGAGGAGTGAGAAGGAGCTGCTGGAGATTGTGAAGAAGAACTTTGACCTCCGTCCAGGTGTCATCGTCAGGTAAAGTGTTCTCCTTGGGCAGCCCTTCTGCTGCCTCTGCTTTTGAGGGTTTCCCTTCTGTGTGGATTCGCTCCAATATGTCCATGCACAGTTAAGAGGTTCATTCAGTCTGACTGAACGTCCTCTTTCTGCTTGACAAATGTCTCACTCTGTCTCCTGTACAATTCCAGAGAGCTGGACCTGAAGAAGCCCATCTACCAGCGCACTGCTGCTTATGGTCATTTTGGCCGTGAGTCCTTCCCCTGGGAAGTTCCTAAAAAGCTTAAATACTAAATGTGTAACCCCCCCTCCTTTCCATGGGCGGTAGGTGTACATTACAGAGAAACCTACTTAACCCACTGGAGGGGGAGAAGTACCAAAACCCCTTTACTCCTAACCTCACACCAAACCCAAAGTTAATTCCTTGCAACTGGCGCTCCTCCCACACCACTCGACCTTGCTGTATGTGTTTTTGTGGATGGCGGCTGTTACGATTTCATTCTTTTCGACTGCTCTCCACCCGTCTCTCTTCGACCCTTCCTTCCTTACCTTCTTGCTTGAAAGATCAAGTGATGGCACAAAAAAGGGGGTCAATGGTTTTGCTATGCGTTACTGGCTAAAGCACGAACCCCACAGTTTTTTTTTGTTTTGCCAATTAAGAGAACCAATGCTCACCATTTCCCAAGTCAATCACTTTGTGTACCTCTCGTGAAATGTAAGCGGAATGTTAATTGGGTTCAACACCAACGCGTTCGCTCCATTAGTGGAGGGATTGAACCGAGACATTTTACACGTACTGCTGCGGCGGTTTTGTCCTGGTCACTGCAACCACTGTTGTTTTATTTCTGACGTGTTACAGAGAAGTCAGAAGCTGCTATCAACATCTGTGTCCCTGCAGTGCTGCCGACTTCAACCTCGTTCTCCGAATTTGTCCCTCCTCGTCTCGATGTTGAAACCTCCCGGTAGCTGTTATGTGATGTTCTACTAGACCAGGGCAGAGGCAAAGCACTCCCTCTCTGACCGGTGACAGCAGGCGTAGCTACAGAGAAGCCTTGCTTCCTCGCCGGAGCAGAGGGGCTGCCTCTGCCTCGTGAATCGCTCCATACTTGAAAACAATTGAAAATTTGCTGGGTGACCCTCTTGAGCCTTGGCGTCTGTACAGAAAAGCCCGGGATCTCAAGGTGGTGTTGCCTTGATTACTTTTTTTTTGTACATGAAAGGTATTGTTTTTAATGACAATGAACACTTGTTTTCATTTCTTGAACACCACAATCTTGGTGTATGTCCAACATGCCGGCTCTGTGGTCTTCCCATGGTGTACTACAGAAAGCTTTGGGCTCTTGACGCAGGCTGGCACTGATAGCTGTGACCATTGTTACTTTTTTACGAGAGTGAAGGCAGGTTGACGAGACCGTCCATACGCCCTCATGCACACGTTTTACGTTCAGGACTCCCGGCGCTCTCCCGCAGACAAAAGCGAGTCTAGCTGGTGTTGTACAGAGAAACCGGCTTCGTTTACATGCTCTCTCTCTGTGGGGGGGGGGCTTGGGTCGCATCCTTTTTTATATATTGCTCATCTTGTTTTTATTTTGAGCCGTTTATTTTAATTTAATTGCAGATGTTAATGCATCGGACTGGTTACTGAAAGAGTAGAAGTGCCTTTCTCTAGACTTCCTCAATCACTCCCTTTTCTAGGCTTCCATCATTTACCCCCTCCCCCGATTCCTGGGTGTCCTCTGTATGTGTCTGATTCCACTGAAACTGCTCCCACCCTTTCAATGCTCCCCGGTGAAATTGTCCTTACACCAGTGAACTGAATAAAAATTGTCCCTTACAACTGTGTTTTTTTTTTTTTTGTTGTTTTTACCAATATGTCCCTGTTGAATTCTCATTGTAAATGTCATGTCTAAATAACCTTTAATTAATATATTTCGATAAGTTTTATACAACCACTCAACAAAACCTATTTCATGTCCTTAAAATTCCTAATAGTCCATCTTACTAGTGTCAAGCATATACTGTATAAAAACAAATGGCTTTATCCGAGAGGTGAAATTGCACCACGTGACTTTGAAAACTTGATGTAACATAGAATAGATGTGTATTGTGAATCTACAAGAGGCTGAAGTGTATTTGGCTCTTGAAGCGTTTATGATTCTAGTCACTTCTGAAACTTCTCTATCTCGTTTTATGTAATATTTACAATTATCATTTACTCTGGTTTTACAGAGAATGATTATAAAATTAGCTCTCCATGAGTAAAAATGACTTGATGCAAACAACACTGCACACTAGGGTATGGATGGTATTGGCTTTGTCGTTACAAAATATTATTTTAAATTCCATTCTTCCCAATGATAGTTTGTTAAACAGATCCAAGAGTTTAAAAAGAAATGTCATTTTTATTCATATTGAAGTGTGTATAGTCACATGTTTAACTTAAAATAATTACACTCACATTTTCCTGTATATTATACCCTGGTCTCCCTTCATCTGCTCCAAGTGGCCAATCTATGAACTGCACTTCTTTCGACTCATTTTTAAATTTTCTTCTTGGTCAAGCTAGATGGTATATGACTATATTCGATTGAATACACATTACTGACTGAAAAGGAAAGGTACTTGTGTAGAGCTATGAACATGTCTCCTTGCATGACTTGATATCTGTCTGTTTTTTGTTTTAATTTATTTTAAAATGGTTCTGTAAATGGTAACAGTTGTAAGAGTTCCAAGTGGCTACTGGTAAAATTGAACTACAGTCAATCAGGCTTTTTTTTCTTACTTTCTTAAACATAGAGCTGTGACTTTTACTCAAACAATTTAATTAAAATTGTAGCCCCTCCCCCCGCCATCTTTTTCTAAAATCAGAAAATTCAAAGTTGAAGAAACTGCTCTTGTTCGAGTCTGGTAAGAGGCACTGAAATACATGTGGATGTAAAAAAAAAAGAAACAGACTCCAATGTAACTCTTGTAGGGTTGAAGAACGTTCTTCCAAAAAGGAAAATGAGGTGTGTTTCAATTCAAGCCGTGCTTTACATTTATCGAGCATTTTTTTAAATGCATCAGATTTTTTTTTTTTTTTTTGCCATCAATGGTTGCTTTCTTTTGAGTGGGTGATAAACTGTTAACCCCTCATAGAGAAGAAATGTAGAAAAGCAGACCCGTTTTTGGATATTTGGACCAATACTTTAAATGTAATTTCGTTATCAGCATGATAAATATTTGAAAATGCACAAGTTCCTCACAAAGAATTTTTTTCAACAATACATCAAAATATACGGAGTTCCAGGTGAAATATTTATGTGTTCATAATGTCCGCTTCATCACTGGTATGCAAGCAGATGAGCAATACAATAATATCAAATATAAACAATCTGATAGCACAGGGAGAACCCTGTGGAATATTGTGGTCTTATTTAATCATGAAATGCTCCAAATGGTCATTGATTTAACCTTTAAAAGTATTATTTCAAACAGGGAGAGAAATTCTTAATGGCCACCAATAAAGCAAATAAATCCTTTGACTCTTGCATACTTTAAATCATTCGAAAGTTTAAACATTCCTATTTGAAAGCAGGCGATTTACTGTGTAGGCTTTCCAAATGTTGAGGCTGATCAAGAAATCCAGGATGTTACCTTAACAATCAGGTTTTTTTTTATCGTAAAACGTGATTCAATTTACTTTGTGTCATGAATCTTGTTTGCCTAAGATATCCCACCATTTGACTCCTTGGTTTTAACACTAAAAACAAACGTCTTAGAACTTAAGAAATATTTGGTGAAATTATTCCAGTGGGGGATGTCCATCTGATGCCAAGATGTTTTTATTACACAGAGGCAGATAGAATCTGGTTCAAAATGGCATGTGGTGAGGAAAACTAGATGAGTTGTGAAGCCTGAAAAAACTGAAGAACAAAAAATTTCTCAAGCAAGAATGAAAATAAAAACCAACACTGATCAGCATTCGGAATTCTTACTGGAGGATCAGTCCCCTACATTCTTCCGACAGAATGAAATTACCTGAGAGGGGAAATGCATTATAGTCATTTATTAAGTCCATTTTATTTGTTTAAAAAGATTTTTTTAGTGGACTCACCTCCCATTCAACAGCAGTCTGGGTCTTTGCAGCTGTATTTGGGTCCACGACTGCAGGCCTTGCTCACCAGAAATGCACAGATTGGCACTCTACAGTGTCCAGAAAGCAAAAAATGCATCTAACTTCCAACCAGAAATATACACAACGATGTTTTGCAACCCCTCCTTGTGTTTGGGGGAAGCTCAAATGACACTGATCAAGACCCAAGTGGTAGATTCCAATTGACATCAAAGTGGTCATTTTTACAGCAGAAAGAAACTTTAAAAACTGATGCCACAATGTTTTTAATAGATATTGTTAATTTTATATTTATCATTAAAATAAAGATTGACGATATACAATTACGTTAACAAAATATGATTGTTAAAAATCTTAGTAGCTTTAAAATCTTGTTTTACCCAGCAAGCGTCCAGCAATCCCTGCTGTTTGCTCAGAAACCGACCCAGATATTTTCCCAGAAGCTGAACGTAGACCTCACACTGAATTACAGAAATATACAAAAAAAAAAAATTTAAAAGTCACTGGTTTAGAGATGAAAACATTATATTCCTTCCTGTGAAATTGCTTTTTTCCCCTTAAATATTTCCAAAGTGACATTTTCTTCCAGATTTCTTGTAGTTGCTTAAACAAAATAATTCTTAAAACAAATTACTGCTCAAGTCTCTTCACGCACCATGTGCCAATCACAACAGTTGTTTTGAACTAAGGGGAATCATGCAACCCAGCTGCTTCAAAAAGGTTATCAGCTTTGATATATATATATATATATTTTTAAACTAACACTACTAAGATATAAGTTATGTTATAAAAGCGTCTTTCTGTCAAATATCAAGCTGGGAAATATTTTACAAATATGCAATTTTTCCGTTTGTCCGTATACTATATGTAAGATACTGATATACCTTTGGCATTATATCACTGGGGTGGAGCTGGCAGATATTGTCAAGGAACGACGTGGCCTGGTGCTCAGTGGCATTAGTGCCCAGATGCAGTTGAGTTAGAAAAGCCAGAGTGAGGCAAGAATCACAGTCAGAAAGTTCCAGAGCTGTGGGAAAACAAAGCCAGGGATCCTGGTTAAATTCCTTTTCCCTTAAGTCGTTTGAATAAAATTAAATATTTATCTCATACCTTTGTTAGCATTCTTCCACGTATCACAAAGTCGAATCAGACTGCAAATAAAGTCAGGCGAGGTTTTGTTCAGCATATCCAGCAGGATTTGGACATATTTGGCCACCACTTTATTGCACTGAGGCTGAACAAGGGCAGGAAAATCATTGCACAAACCCTCGAGCAGTGAAGTGATGAAGTTCTGTGGAGGAAAGCATTTGTTTTTTATTATAAAGAAAGCTTTCACAGGAATTATTGTTATTACACAATAATTCCACAACCTGAAATTGTACAAAAAATAATACAATTTTTGAGTATTTTTATTATCTTACTACAAATATTAAAAGTTGAGAATAGTATTTTTGTATGTTTTATAAGCAAAAATAAAGCAATGACAAAGTCAAAATATTGTGAAAACTGTTCCAAGCACTTTCTATGCCATTGTGCTTTTTGTGCCAAAAAAAAACCACAAGCCATATCACAAGTCTTGTAAAAAGAGTTATCCCTTTTCACCTCTAGATGGCACAGATTTGGGTCTGTTAAATGAAACAGCAATGCATCGGGTTTTCTTACATTTTAATTACCTTGCGAATTTTGTGTCGGCTCTTGTTATGTTCACTTAAAACCAAAAATATACACATTAGAATTTAAACAATAGCTGGGTTGCATTATTCTTAATTTTTGGTATGCACAGAGATTTCTAAGGGTTAATGTAAAATCAGGCATGACCAGCTCAAGTGTGCAGTAAATGTAAGAGTTGGTGTTATTGAAATATTAATCATAACCATTAGAGAAGACTCTGGAAGCAAGGTTTAAGAAGATTAAAAATGAATTGTATCTATATTTAGATTAAACACTGAAGATGGCGACAGCTAAAAAAAACATGCTGCGTTTAGAACCTCCTGTTACATCTTGGAATAATAGGATTCAAAAATGGTTTTCCCGATTAACTGGTTTAAGCCAGGTTATGATTGGTACACTGTTCAAAAGTTTTTTGTTTTTTTTTTATGATTTTTTTTTTTGGCCGTAGCCTATATTGATGTTCTTTCTTTGAACGGAAAGGACAGTGGAGAGTGACAGGAAATGAGGAGAAGAGAGAATGGGGCAGGATGGGAAAGACGACAGGCTCGGGTTTCGAACCTGCCACGGCCCTGTGCGCTACTCACAACTCCAAGCCGCAGGACCAAAAGTTCGTATTGACTTTGACTACGGGTACCAAGCATCATTTAGCATTCTCACTCCTGTGGGGAGTATAGTCACTTTTTTTCTTTACACCCCTGATCATTTATTTATCAAATTTGAACGGGTTCTGTTAGAGTTAAGATCTTTGTGAATGTGGTTGTGTTCTTTCACCTGAGTCCTTTCTTTAGGAAGAAGAAACCCAAGCGCTCCAAGGATGTATGTGCAAACCGAGCACTGGATGGAGGTCTCCATCTGGGTTTGAGATCAAAATAAATATTCAGTTGAGGAGTACAGGCAAAAATTCATTCTACTCTGTCTCAACACTCTACCTTCAAAGGTGCCATTGTTTCAGGGATTGGTGTGTTGTTAAACAGCAGATCTTTAGTCCTTCCATCTTTTGGGTCTCCACACAGTTGAAGGTGAGCGCAGATGTCAGCTGGATTCTAGACATTAATGAGGAGGTCAGTTGTTTTGAACGAGATGATGTACAGCCATAACTGTAATCTTTGCACTAGAGCTGTGTACGTTTAATTTTTTAGAAAAGTTTACAAAATGTAAAGTGAGTGAACTGAAGGAAAAGGTGTTCTATCAACCAATTATACCAAATAACAAAAAAGGTGTGTGGGAGGCTTAAAACTTTAGGTTGTTATACTGCATCAACAAGATCTTTCCCAGACAAAGAACAACGAGGCATTGTCGAGGAGCATAGATACAGCTGTCGGCCAATGAAGCTTTAATATGAAATTATTGCATATGTGCATTCAGCTCACAACTGTCAGAAGCCAGAGCAATCCAGAGAAGTTTGGATTGGCTTCAAATTGGTTGTGCAGCAGGACAATGACCCAGAACACCCAGCCAAACTCTTCAGCTGATGGCATGGTCTCCACTGAGCACCAATCTCAACATCATATCCCGTGTCCGGGCTCCAGGTTTGTTTACCAAGATGTTTGGGACAACCTACCATCCAAAAACTGTCTATATCTTATAGAACTGATGCAGTTTCAAAGGTTGGGTGTTCCGAAATTGGGTGTTCACACCAAATATTCATTTTGATTTCTCTTTAGTTCATTCACTGAATTTTGAATCCCAAAAATTTCTGTATAGTCCTCTACACATCATAAATGGATACCAACCAGGATCTTGGTAATGAAGGTGACGGCCAGAGGAAGCTTCTTTATAACTTCAGAGTGGCAGAACGGGGAGAATTGTGGAGGCAAAATATCACATGCTTTATCCAGATTGGCAGATAGTCTGGCCTAAATAAATGAGAACCAATGGAATGTATGTATCTTTTGTTAGAAGCAAAGCCATAGTGTCTACACACTCTTTAAGATATGAATGACTTCACTTCACAAATAAAAATTGGCAAAATAGAAAACTATTCGCTAGTTTTCAGATAACTTTTTTAAATGTTTAGTAAAACCAGAGAAATAGCAAGATAACGCCTTCATATTGTGACAATTGTTCTCACCTGTATCTGTTTCTCCTAGAAATAAGGTAAAACAATGGATCTCAGAGACGAGCCAAGAAACACCGATTGAGATTCACTATATACTTTTATATACGTTTCAGTGCATCTGGTACAGTACCTGGAAGCCTTCATCAGAAGCCAGGTCTGTCAGGAGCTTGAAGATCTGCACACACTCCTGACACATGTCTCCTGTCTGAATAATACAACATAAGGCCATTACTCAGAACCAGAAGATACATGCAACAATCAATGAGACGATGCTTTTCTATGTATAGAACTGATAAAATATGCATTTTTCTCTAATGAAATAATTTCTTATGTTGACTTGATTAATTATTAGTCGTCCTTTGCTTCATACAATCGTTGTGCAAAAGTTTTTGAACCATGTATGAGAAGGGGTTCAATATTTACCATTTGAATTATTATTACCATTGAAAAAAATGGGACACAAAACTTCATAAAGAAAAGTGGATTTAATTATGTTAATCATAGTAACAATCACTTACAGCACCCTAGCAACCAAACTGTTTACCCTAGCAACCAAATATCCTGAACACTATCTCTGCTGTGGTAAATGATAGAGACGTGGGTTGGTTTAAATAATATATAATGACAAAGGCACCTTAAATTGTCACTGTCCCTTCATAGCAACCAAGCTGTTTACCCTAGCAACCAACTTTGCAACTCTCGGCTTAGGAAAATTATTGAGAAATGGAGGTTGGTTTACATTACTCATCGTAATATTGCCTCAATAAGAAGTTTATCATAGAAACATAAAATCTATTTTTGTTTTCATTGTGTGCTTTTATATTATGTGTGGTGTCCTTATAAAGGTGTCTAAAATAAAATGCATGGTTGGTATTATTATTGTATGAGAAAATAACAGAAAAGCAAATTGCTTTTAATATAAAATATAATATTACTTACCACAATGTCATCCAGACCCTTTATGAGGTTCCCTTTGTCTTCTGTATCAATAGACCTGGCTCTAACTATTAAGAACAAAATTGCTCTTAAAAGTCAAGCATGTGATCTTTCTTGTGTTTAGATGTGTTAATAGTTTTAAAAATGAGCACAATAATAAAATAAAGATTTAAAGAAAATCCTTAACATGAATCAATAATACGAAATAAAATGCAGACATTAAAATCCTGCATCCCTAAAATGCGTTCATCTGTCTGGCAAACCACGTCACTTTATATTTTTTTACACACGTTGTTCAGGTATTTTTATTTAGAAAAATTATAATAATAATAATAGGAGAAGGAATATGCTACAGACGCTCAATACAGTTAGTAGTACATATTTGGCAAAATCTAGAAAAACAAAACCATAATCATGATTTTTTTAAGGGTCAGTCTTTTGAAAAGAAGAAACCGTTTGCATTTACTGCATTTCTGCAATATTAAAAAAGCAATACGCATATTTAAACTAGAAGAACTTCACCCTAACCGCTGCTTTACCTGAGGCCAGAAGCGCTGTGAGGAAGAGGAGCTCTAGTCTCAAGGCAATCATCTCATGAGGGTCTTCTGGTGACAGACTGAAGTGAGGTTCTCTCTTCTGGATCTTTTTTATAGAGAGCTGAACACTTGAGATCTGAGGCTTGGGATAACACACAGAGTGTGCCAATCAGAAAGCAAATGTTGCTCAAGAACACAACTGTACACATAAAGGCCAGTAAAACCAATATGTGTCACCTTCTGTAACACTGAATTTAAAAAAAATCTTTCTAACTCCGAAGATAAGAGTGTGCCTCAAAACCTGAACAAATCAACATTGTACATAGCAACACATTAAACACCAATCAGCTCCATGGATACCACATGAAACTGAACAAAGCCAGATTCTAGGTTTTCATTTGTGGTCTTATGATTTAGCCACCCCCCGCCCCTTTATTTACTTAAATGATGTGGATAACAATAGAATAATATAAAGCGGACCTCAGATGTTCAGAAGTTTTCCAGACTTTCCCAAAAATGTGACGGAATCGTGTGTACACAACCACAAATCTCTTCTTAAAGTGAGCCATTCTCAGAATGTCACAAACCTTAGTATCCTACTGACAACTCTAGATGAAAGACTAAATTGCTGAAGTTCACAAGTGTTCTTTATGCTATGATGGTGGTCATTTTAAAAAGGGGTGTCTATGGGATCTGCTCCAATTTGCAGCCTGCCTGAAGTGGTCAGTCTATGAACTGCATGTTTTGTCATTTCCATGAAGGTCTTTCGGTCTTTTTTTCAGGTGGCCACTTGAAGACCACAAGTTTGAATGTGCGGAGGGTTCCATTTGCAACAGGACCCAGGAAATCCACAAGTTCGGTGGGTTACATTTGCGACAGGCCCCCTGAAATCCACAAGTCTGGAGGGTTCCTTTTGCGACCCACACAGTAGTAGCCTTAAATTTAAATTAGAATCACTTTTACATTATAAATAAATATAGAATATATTCTGTTTTTGAACTAATGAACTAATTTGGTGATACAACCAAGGATCAAATAACTGAATCGGAGTCTGGTTTTCTCAATGACGCAGCATCTAAGGCAGCCAGTAGGGGGAGCCTAAGCTCTTGAAGGACACCTAGATTTATTCCTTATTTTATTCAATCTGATTGTGATGATGGAGCTCTGAATACGTCACTGCTACATCATCCCTCATTAATGGATGAATTAATTGTAATCTTGTTAATGTGGTTGATGCAGTTGTTTGTAATTGAGATATCAACGCATTATATACTGCTTTTTTTGGAATGGATTTATTGATAAAGAATGCCGGTGAAAGAAGCATTATCTGCGTCTCAATCCAGGTTCTGCATCCTTTGAAGAACGGATTTCAAGACTGCCTACGTCACAACGCCACGTGACGGCTGCGCCATAGTGAGCATATTGTGAAGGGTAATTGATTGCAGTCTGCTACTGATTGTCATGATTGGTATCCTCTAGTCATGGGTGGCACTTGGCTTGTATTTAAATACTGCCCTTTCAGTATTTCTCCAGTTATTCCATCCTTGAACCATGATTAATTTGATTTGACACTGGGAGAGCGCAGATCTGTTTGCTTCCTTGTACTAGCTAGCAATGTTTGTTTTGAGCTCTGGAACGTTGCATTTTTTCGTTATCGTCAGCCAGCGTTTGCTTAAATAGTGTGTTATGTTGATTTTTTGCATTGGTAGATTTCTAGTAAACTCCTTGCACTGATATATATATATCTCTTGTCCTCCATTTCCTCCTCCCTTGGAAAATCCACATCATGACACTGATCTTATTGTGATAAAATCATCAAAAGCTAATTTCCCATTAATGATTTGTGTTCCAATAGATTTATCAGTAAAGGAAAAGTTCCTCTGAACTGCTACAAACACATGGCACAACTCCCATTACGCAAACCTTTGTCAATCACTGACCTTAGTACAAACCCAGTGAACAATGTATTGTGTTAAGTGATCATTTATCTACACAAAACCACAGTTTATCACATTTTTAATAACTTGCATTCATTGACGTATGCTTGTGTAATAATTACCGAAGCTTTGAGACAACATAGATACAATTGTGCTTTTAAATACCTCTTAACCCCAAATGATAGGCATTTTTGTGATAAAATTTTAGGAAAATGTTTCAGATCAGAAAATGTGTCACGTCCTAATAGTTTTCAACAATTTGTGAAATTAGAAAAGTTTGACAATTTGACCAAATTTCATGTGCCATAGATCAAACTCCAGCATCAACCGTCATTAGGTGTGGTTGGTTGCACTCTGGATTGGTCAACATTGTGCAGTTTGTTTATATAAATAGAACAAAATGTACAAAACATCTGTTAAGTTTGGTGCACCTCAGGGTTCAGTCCTTGGCCCACTGTTGTTTATGACATACATTCTGCCACTGCTAAGTGGATGACACCAACTTTATCTGACTTCCGAACTGGGTTCAATCCCTATTATGTGCATTTTAAGTATTTTAGTATTATTTTTTGGTTTTGATGATAAATGGTTACTCTTTCAAAAACACACTTTAAAATGAGAGGGAAATGAATCTTTCTTAATAGTATAGTTAAGTTTTGGTGCTTTTTTTCAGGACAATGTGCTATTGTCTGGCAGTTAACATTACGAAATAGTTTAATCTTTTCTTCAATGTTTGAGTTTCCCCAGCACCAGGACACTGCTCTATTCATTTCTCAGAAACTCTCTTTTCAAATGCAGAATCATGTGAGGGAAGCTTTCTTCCGTTTCCAAAGAAAGTATTTAGACTCTTTAAATTTATTAGATACTTTAAATTAAAGTAATGTGTACTGTGATGTGAGGTAGAAAGTAAAATAGCAAAGTAATAATAAATTACATTTACTTTTAACTACAAGGTGTTTTTAAGTACGTAATTGGAATAACCCAAAAGTGTAATTATAATTCTATATAAAATGTAATGTTAAACGTATAACACTTATTAGATTTTTAAAACACTAACAAAAAATTTTATGTACATACAATACAAAAACAAAGTGCACTTTGAATTCATATTCTTGAATTTATTGATCATAACCCATTATAGAAGACTCTGGAAGCAATGTTTAAGAAGGTTTAACAGAAAAGGGGGGTTTAAGGGAGGGCAAAACCCTGAGTGAGATGCCTTAATCTGTGCTTTATTCAAGCAGCTCCCTGTTGTGATGTAACTTCCTGTTCTATCTTAGACAATAAGATTTTAGCATGTACAAGTATACCAAATACACTTGAATGAGCTTTTCAACAATTTTTGTATAAAAAAAATAAATGTAGCACAAATCCAGTTGTTCCAAAACGGCTTTAGGTTACTAATCATGGACACATTTGTTGTATAATGATGATCAATGTTGCCTCACGTTCTAAAAGGTACTACACTGTAAAAAAACATGTTAAATTTACAATAAAAACCCGGCATCTGTGGTTGCCAGAACTTTGCACCGTTATTGGTTTTACAGGATTGTATTGTAAAATGTACAGATCATTTACATTTATTAGGAAATATCTAATGGGATAAGGTGGCAAATGTAAGGGAGGCGGGATTTTTACGTCCTCGAAGTGGAGTAATAAGGGCACTTCACCACACTAGGTGGCAGCACGCACGCGTTAAATTGGTTCACAAATCCCTTTTAGAAAAGAGCGAAGAAGTTAATCCGCCGGAAGTCAGTATAAGTTAAGTTTGTTGAGAATATAATCGATCTAAAACGCCAATTGGATCGTATGTCTGAGTCAAAATGGCAAGGAGGAAAAATCCGTTGCTCAAAGTTTCCCAGCAGATGATGATGATGAAGAAGAAGAAGAAGAAGCCCGTAAGGAGTGACCCGTCGGCCCGTGCGGGTCTCGTGTTCTCAGTGACCAGAGCTCAGCATTTGTTCCCATGTACACTGAAGTGGGAGGCCGCCGTGTTGGTCACAGGTGTAGTGGAATACCTTGTGACCGAAATTTTGGATTTGGCGAGCGACAACGCTGCACTTCGACAGTCAAAGACGATCGTTACCCGGGACATTCCTGGATTAACGGATAAAGCAGTTTACCGGAGGTTGAAGCGTCTGACCGAGCGGAGCGTCGTCGCTGAGTGAAGAGTGAACCTTTATTTTTTTACACGCCATCGACCCGAAGCACCTTTCTGCTGTGATTTCCTTCAAGAACTGCAGTTGTACTTTTGTCATTTAGCTTGATGCGATATATTTCAAGCTGAATGTGCTGAATGTTTGAACAATCATGTGAGTTTAGAATTAAAGTTATTGAAAGTTGAACTGCACGTGTTTTAAGAGCAAGGTTCTTGTAACGTCGTTAAACTACTATATTTTTTATGACGGATTTTTATCAAATGTATTCTAAACAAACGTCTACGATATTGTTTGATTTGAAATTATGTTGTGGTATTTTTGGATGTTCAAAACCTACATGTTAATGGTTTTGTTTTAAAACATTAGTTTGCTATTATTCCCAGATTGATCGATTTGTTATTTTGTTTTTGACTAAGTTTAATTACAACATCGATCTGCAAAACTACAATTGTAAAATCCTGAATTATGCCTTTTTAAACTACTCTTACAACTATATCTTGGTACAATATGTTGCGGGAAAAACAGGGATATTTTGGTTGGGAGTGCACTCCAACACCCCATGGACAAGCTTTAGAAACCGTGGTGAAGTTTAATTGGTGCACAATTGTTGGCACTGCCCCCTTGGGGATAGGGGACTTTAACAGTTCTAATACAAATCATACTAGATCATGGTGTTCTTGGCTTTTTAGCCTGAAAACTTTTAAAATTCAGTTTATTTTCCCACAAAAGTTTGAAAATTTTTGTAAAATCTATCTTTCCAGCTTGTTTTCTTTTAGTTTTTGATTTATTTCATTACTCATATTGTCTCGTGAATAAAAAAAAAGAGCTGTTTCACGCGGCTGCCATTTTAAAGATGAAAGAGACACTCTGGTGGAAAGAAACCCAGAAATCGTGTGAAAAAAATCAAGGAAAAGTCTTTATATTTAACATTAATTTCTATGCTGGTGATGTGGCCTCCCACTGGACTCAACATTTATTTTCAGATCCAGGTTTATCAATTCCATGTTTGTTTACTTCTAATTAAAATTTTTCCCCACTGTAGCATCTCCTTCATTCTTAAAATTGCAGCTGAGTGAAATAAACAAATAGGTGCGTTTTAAATAGAGCTTTAAAGTTCTTCCTTGATTTCTGCCAAACCCAGAATTTTAACATCAGGATGCTAAGTGACCCCAAAGCTCTCAGGGAACATTTCTTTGATAGTGTACCCTTTTTTTTATTTCAGCCCATTTTGCATGTACTTGGATGGGTTTCAGGAGTCCTTGAACAGGAGACACCTAATGTTAATTTATTATCTGACAGAAGTACACCCGTGCCTTTTTTATCTAATCCAAATGTTTTTTTCCTAATAAACACAATCCTTCATTCCCAGATTGCTGTTTGTGACATCACAATGTAGACTCCAACCCACAATGCTTGATGTTAGCGCAATGCTAGCGGAGAACTGGGATCTGAGCTAACCAAGTAATTACCATTTTCTCCCACCTACTCACTGAGAATCCTGTAGCTAGCAATCATGAGAGAGGCGGGATCAGCATGAGCTCAGGATCATTAAAGGCATTTAAATTTTCAAAAACACTTTGGAAAGGAGTTTGGCGAACTAGCAAAGACAAAGAGTTGTAGCATAGTAGTTTGAGGTAGAAAGCCCAGTCTTATGTGTGTTTCGGTGAACTATAAATGTAAAGAAAGTTTCTATATGTTTTATTGTGGAATTGATGGCTTATTTTAGATAAATGTAAGGTCAATGTGGCTTTTTATACAGCAGAAATCTAATGGGGTTAGTAAAACTGCAAGTTAGCGCTCACTTGCGCTCAACAATCTTCACATTTATACAAAACAAGTGTGACCATTTTAACTTGAAAAGCCAATAAGCTGCTATACACATTTTTCACAAGAGGTGGCGCTGATACACAATGTTTTTAGCACTTGCAGCTGAGTGGCGTGCAGAGCATTCCACGCAGACTGCTGAACCATCAATACAGGGAAGTGCTTATATTTCTGCCAGATTTTTCCCGTTTCATCTTAGTCCAAAATAATATCTGGTGAATTGGTCACTAAAATAGGAGAAAATGTGTCCCTGTGATGAACTGGAGCCATGTCTACAATGTCTTTTGCACAAAATGTACATGATATACAGACAAGAACACAAAGAAGTTGATGTAAAGACTGCAGCCAATGCATAATTTGGCTAAACTTTAGCCAAACTTTGTTTATGACGTGAATGTTTGTATGGCTATATTTTCTCAGCTACTAAAACATTTGCTAATATTAAAAAATACGGCTTCAGAAAATGAATCTTGTGATGTTCTTTCACATTATTGGTTCTTAGTCTGGGAATTGAACCTGCTACCGTGCATCTCCCAAGTGTCCTCCTTGAGTGGCACCTGTAAACAATGTTAAAGATGTATGCTTTCAGATACGTCTTGGCTTAAACAAGAATATCGGCGAGTAGATTAATGGTGGAGTTGGTCATCCTGTAACCAAAGGGATGGGGGTTTGAACCCTGCCAGGTAACCCTGTGCGACCTTGTGAAAGCCACTTCAGCTACATTGCCCTGTATGGACGTGTGTGACAGGTGTGTATTTGGTGGTGGGTAGAAGGCTGTAGACGCAAAATGGCAGCCATGCTCTGTCAAACTGCCCCTACCTTCTTGGAAAGGGGTTCACTTACGCACACACATCAGAACTTGTGAAAATGCACGTCTCATTGAATCTTAAGCTGGGTCTATATTGTGGCAAAATTGGTCTCCACCTAAGGAATTACAGTTTATGGTGCGCTAACAGTTTGTCGTAGGCAAATGAAACTTTGCACAAATGTGTAGGGTACTTTGACTTAAATATAAGTAATATGGATCTCGTTTCTGACAGGAAAACTTGCAAAAACCTTGCCATTTTTTGTTACTTTAACAAGCTCTTCTTAGAGATTGAATCTGTTCATATCCAAACTCTGTCACTCTTAAAGCATATGGGATGTTAACTTGCTAAGCTTTGTTGACTTTGTTAAACTATGTGCGCATAGTGGACATCCAAATTCAAAATTTTGCCATAAACAGGCAGGTGTTAATAACTGATCAGTCCCAAACAGTGGCAACTATGTTATCAGTACATTACGATATTCGAATGGTAGGGTCAGAATTTGGCATCAACATCATGAAAGCCTTGTATCAACAGTTCAGGCTGGTGGTGTAATGGTGTGGGTGGTATTTTCTTGCTGCACATTTCGCCAAGTATTACCAATTGATCATTGTGTCAACATGAGTATTGTGGCTGACCATGTCCATCCCTTTATGACCACATTGTTACATATAAATGTCTTGTCTATGTAGAGCTTGGTTGTGATGTGTATGGTTTTTTTTTTTAAATTCAGGTTCCACCCACTCACTCTCACCAGCGCTCCAGTCTCTCTCTTGCTCTCATTCGTTGAGCCGTATGTCTCAATGTCTCAATTACACCGATGACGTCATCACGCCACCACCAACCCACGCAGGATAATGCGGATTATTATGAGGAAAAAGCATGAATCCGCTCAGATTGGTTTCTTAAACATGACAATGAGTACTCAAATGGCCTCCATTGACCAGATCTCACTCCCATAGAGCACCTTTGGGACGTGGTGGAACGAGACATTTGCAACATGGATGTGTAGCCGACAAATCTGCAGTAAGTGCATGATGCTAGTATGTCAATGTGGACTAAAATTTCTGAGGAATGTTTCCACTATCTTGTTGAATCTACTCCACACACGATTTAGGCACTACAAGGTGTACCTAATAAAGTGGCCAGTACAGAAAAGAAACCCGGTTTTGTGCTTACATCAGATATCTTCAATCCCAAACAGTGAGAAAAGTCAGATATAAACAAGTCCAGACTACAAAGCCAGCAATACTCAGTAGAGTTCTAATATTTAGCCAACGTCTGGACAACCTTCTTTTGTTGCAAGCAATTATACCATTGTAGTTTATACTTACCATTAAACAACCTGATCTTCAGTGAAAAGCATGAAGAGTGAATAAAAAATGACCTTAATTCAATGACAGAGATGTTTAGAATAGACAAGAGAAGACATTACAACGTGTTCAACAAAAGAGAGAGCAACTCCACCCCTTTTTTGAAGGAATTCTCTCCCAATGCAGCCTACACGTGCACAGTGCCACGTAGGCCAGTGTGGATGTGCACAATACCAGTCATGGCTTCAATCCCTTCTCTTGAGTAATGGAAACCTCCTGGCTTTGAGAAGGATTGAACTGAATGTGCTCAGGAAGTTTACTAGTTCATCTGGACTCCTCTACGTGTTCTACAGATGTGCCATACAAGTACAAATTCTTTATTCTGTCATCTGACACATTTATTACTAAATTTATCTAGTTAAGCCTATTACTCCTAGGTAAGGTCACACATGGGTCTGCTGTTGCATCCTCAGCTCTAATTGGTTGTTTTGTAATTTGAGAAATAAAGGAAAATTGAAATAAGTGATGAAAGAAAGCAAACACTGCAGCTTAGCTGCTTTACAAATTGCTCATATTGAGTGACAGATGGAAGCTGCCCTGTTGTGACTCTTCACTTTCATGTTAAAGCAATACCTAGTTTATAATTTGAATTCTCCAGCCTCTAGTGTCTGATTTAATTATTAAAAGTAAAATTTGTTCTTTTGTATTGATATTAAAATAACCTTCCTTTCAGTACACTTGCGCACGTTCTGGCTAAAATGGCTAAAATTGGAAGAAAGCGGGAGAGCCCTATATGGGATTTCTTTGCATTACAAAAGCAAGGGTATTGTGTTGAAGACAGGCCACAATGAATTCAAAACAATAATCCCACAAATCTCAAAGTACATTTGTGAAGCTTGCAAAGGGCTTGCTAATATTGAGTACCTTGCTTATGAAGCTTCTTTCAGTAGCTCACATGGTATGGCAAGCCATTTTAACTTTTAAAACCCTGTAACATTTAATTACAGATATTTGCAATTGCATTTGATTATTAATAAACCAGTGGCACTAGTCACAGGCATTTTTTATGAGTGTGTCGACTTTTGTTTAGCACTTCAGTTACGGGAAAAACCCAGACTACCAAAATAATTTTAAATTTCTACTTAAAACTTGCTTAATTAGAGAAAAAAAAGAAGTCAAAACTGACTAAACTACAATGAAAAATAAAAAAAAATATAACTACGCGCAGTACCTTAAAGGAATAAGACACTTAAAATCACTTTTACAAGAGGATCTTCCACCAGGACTCAATCTGACAACCATCCAACTGAAAGCAATCCGTGCTAACCACTACTGCCCTGCCCTCAGCATTAGAACCTTGAAATGATTAGGAATTGAATCTGAATTAAAAGAGTTAACCATCACATCCCTGCAATCACCACTTTTTCCTGTGTCTTTGTTTTCATCCCTCAGTTTTGGCAACGCAGCTTATCAACAGAAGAAAAAGCAAGCAACGTGGACTGAGGAACTAAGTTAATTACTTTCATATGTGCTTCTACTGTCTGAAGAAAGCAGGAGCGACTTGTGCCAGAGAAAAGGGTAGTCCAGGCGACGAATGTACTGGATGATGTACGAGAAACAACACAGACCAAAAGCAGCTGCTCACGTGGCTCTAAGACAACAAGAACAAAGTGCTTTCTTTTCATCTGACCGCTGCACAAGGGTGCGAGCCTTTATAAGGACGCTCAAATCATGCAGAATTTTACTATGCAATTCAATTACAACCTCGGACCTCACTGAGAAAAAAAACGGTGTTGTTTATCTCCCTCAAGAGGAGGACAGTGATTTATGGTTTGATTTTTTTTTACAAAAATGTGTTTCCATTTTCTTGTGCTGTTGCCATGAACTTTATACTCCTGAGCCAACTTCAACAAGCATCTAAAAACGATTGCCTAACGCATCTTCGAGAAATGTTCGGGCATACATCCATATTTTGTGCAGAATTAGCTCTGCTGGCACATTTCAACATGACGCAGACGGTTCAATGAGACCATGTAATGTTTTCATGCCGCATTTCAAGGTGTAAAGTCTGTGTGAGTGTCAGTTTCTCAGGATCATTACAATAAATCAACTGATACAGTACTTTACGCATCACTGAGTGATGGAAGCTCTGCTGAACCCTTTGGAAAGAGAACCATGGCTTTAACACATAACATGCTCTAGACAATAAACCATGCATGCCTATTGGTCAATGATGCATTCTAGCCATAACATAAATCACATGTTCATCTGGTAAATATAACTGGTCAGCATGAGGGATGTTAAAAGGGGACGTTGGGTGAAAACTTGCAGGTTTTTTTCTGGCCTTTAATGATCAGAATACATCCAGGGTTTGTGTGACCACAGATCTTAAACCCCCTCCTTTAAAAATAGCTGTTGTTTACAAATATTTAGATCCCACCCATGAATCTTGACAGAGACTTCCAAAGGCATCTAAGGTATTGCTGCCCCACTTTCCCATTGGACCACACCCACTTCAGTGAGACTGAGTGTCAAAACAAGTGGTAAAAAGGCAGTGTTTCATATGGAAAAGTGCTGAACTTAAAAAGAATTGGACTTCACTGCTATCCCCATGTTTCAGCTCCTGGCTTCCACTTGCTTCTTCTGGAGGGATTGACAGTATAGTGTCTGTGACGTCATCAAAAGGTTTCTGAGGCTTATATTAGTAAATAAGTAACTAACCAGAAGGATATATTTCGACTTTTTAGCCTGAGTTTCCTCCCAGAGACTTTCAAAAGCATCTAAGGTATAGAGGGTATGCATTGATGTCACTTTCTCACTGGAACACACCCACTTAGGTGAGACTGGGTGGTAAAACAAGTGGTAAAATGACTGTTGTATACTGGAATGTGCCTAACTGCCTAAGTCAAAAAGAATTGGACTTGACTTTGATCCCCATGCCATCTATGTTTCAACTCCTGGGTTCCACTTCAGAATTTCAGGAATTCATTTCTTTAGATTTTGTAGAACGTTGTCCGTGAAGACTTTGAAAATTGGTTCGAGCAGTCATTTGCACAATTTAATTTGGTTTTGTGTTCATGGTAAACTCAGTATAATATAAGTTTAACTGCAGCGATTTCTCTTTACTTGAGCTTTGAACGTTTCTAAACGAACAGAGCTGAACATACAAATGCTTATACCTTAACCCTCTGGAAATCTTTATCTTGTAACTACAGAAAGAAATGTGCCTCTTGAGGCTCTTGAGGACAATGAACGTATAGCAGAACCAAAAAGACTCTTTTTACATTGACATAGATAACGGCGGTCGAGAATGAAGGCCACAATGAAATACAACCTTCCTGATTTATGAGACAGGCTCAGTGAACCCAGAAATTTAAAGGAGATTTTCCATACAAATTTGCCCATAACGCTGGTCATTGTGGTTCACCACTGGTTATGAGTGGTTTTAGAGGCTAGACAGATTTTGCAGAGCAATGATTAAGTTCTTCTACCCAGCAATCACACATCCTTTCCAAGCCATAGGATGCAGAGCTCATCTGAACGTAGAAAAGCAGTAGATAGGTCAGATGGGGGCACGGCAAAGTTTAAGGAAAAACTGGAACTGGATATTGATGGGAAGATCTGGGTGGCCCATGTGCGTTTATGATTTAATGTTATAAACAGTGCATCATACGATGAATCTAGAGTGGTTTCCAACCTGACATGGAGCTCCTGTTGCAACTGAGCACATGTGATGTTTAAAGTAGCACCTCATAAACCTGTGAAGGCCTCACACATGACTTTGCTTTCACTTATTCGAAAGAAGGCAGAAAGTAGTAAACGATTTAGTGAAAGTTCTAGGAGGAAAATTCAAAACAGGTTTGTTAAGTTCTTTAAGGAGACAACATTGTGCAAAGCTGTGTCGGTACAATGATATATTTTTGGAAGGCACCCATTAAAAGAAGATTAAGCAGTCTACCAGGGAAAAAAGGCAATATAAAAGTCTGATTAATAAAAAATAATCTTTAAAACAGTGAGAAAATGTTTAATTTAGAAAAAATTTTAGATACAAAGATAATTTTAAACACATAAAAATGATTTTGTGTTGCACTGCTTGTTATAATCAAAAGAAACCACTTCTGGTCAGACTTATTCAGATGGGAGTATATCTGGGTCTGATTTCTGCCATTTTTTAAAAATACGGTCTTTATTTACGGAATTGATTTTTTACAGTGTTCTTTTGTGCAAAATAAAAACCTTCAAACCTGCAAAGAACAAACAAAAAACCGGTGTCAAACCAAAAAGAGCTTAAGTGGTTCTTTAAAGTAAAAAAAGGGCAATAAAGCACCATCAATCCTGCAAAGAACAGGGGAAGAACCCAAACGAGCTTAAGGGGTTCTATAAAGTAAAAAATGTTATATTGCACTTTTAAACCTGCAAAGAACCAAAAAAGAACCGGTGTATAACCAAAAAGAGCTTAAGTGGTTCTTTAAAGTAAAAAAAAGTGCAATAAAGCATGCACCCTCAATCCTGCAAAAAAACGGTGAAGAACCCAAACGAGCTTAAGGGGTTCTTTAAATTAAAAAATGGTATATTGCACTTTTAAACCTGCAAAGAACCAACAAAGAACCGGTGTATAATCAAAAAGAGCTTAAGTGGTTCTTTATTGACTTTATTTATTTTTTTACCACTGTTCATTCATCATTTAGCATTTCGCACATTTACAACAAAAAACATTATTTATATTCTTGAAAGGTATTTGGAAAAGCCATAAATATTTTCCACATGTAAATGCTTTTCAAATTCCTTTCATGTTTGGGTCTTAGCTCACGTTTTACAGCTTCATAAGAGCGGACCCCTTTCCCGTTACCGGAGCTTGTATAACACGAAAGTTTCAAAGCCCGCTGCTCCTCCTCCTCCTGCACTTGCGCATCGGCGAGTCCAAGTTCAGAGCACAGGAGTCAGCTCCGAGACCACCTCACCTTCCCTTTGTCTGGCGGAGGAACTCACTTGATTTCGTTCAGCTGATCATTTTCACACTGGGACGTCATCCCCTCAGTTAAGTGTGTGGAAAGTCGACAGGCAGAAGAACTGGAGAACCCTATTTAATCTGAAAAATGAAAACGAGTTTAATTGACGTCTTAATTTACACAATTGTGTGTTTATTTAGTTTCCTTATACAAACTGGAGAAACTCAGCGTCCGGGGGCAGCATCTCTCAGACAGACCATACAATGGCAGCACAACGGGAAGTTTTTCAGCATATTAAGTCAAGGTTCGGAATATCAGCCGCCTTTAAAACGACACGGAAACAACGAGCAGGCGGCACCTCGGCCAATTGCCGTCGTCCGAAACGATGATGCTGCACCAAGGCCCGACGGATCAACCTCTGCAGTCCGACCTTCGCAGAGCCGTGCCACCGCGCACGTGCCCTCAGGTGTTGCCAATCACCGGCCAGCAGGTGAAAGAGCGCGGGGAAGCAACCACACTGAACTGCTGCGGACACCGGTAAACGGCACCAATGCAACAGCGCGGGAGGATGAAGCAATGGTTGGAGATGACCCTTACAACCCCTACAAGTCCACCGACCCGGACAACCCGTATTATAACTACTACGACACGTACGAGAGACCCCGTCCTGCACAGCGCCCGGGTTACGGCACCAGATACTTCCAATATGGTAAGAATCCTACTGTCTAGGCGTCTCCAACATTGTAATGATATGTTTTATTAATACATTATGCTGCAACTAGCTCACCAAAGGGCATGTAACACTTTTGAAAAGATAAAACAAAAAGTTTTTTTTTATTGAAAGTGATAAAAAAAAGTCTTGGGTGTAAGCCAGACCTTTGAACCTTACTTAGTTTTCCAACAGAACACATCGTGAAGTGGTCTTTGTTGACCCATAATGTCTGACAAAACTTTATTGATGCCTGTTCATTATTTTCTGGTCCCAGAACCTGCACGTTCAACCGGAATCGGCGTGGTTATGTTCTAAAGGTATAATCCTCCTAGACAAAACTACAGCCACCAAACGTTGCCTAGACATCAATATTTGGGTTGCTATAGGTTTTCAGGCTGGTACCACTATCATCTATAATTTTTCTAGGACTTAACATGGGGCCAATCTCGTGGAACTTCAAACTCAAAACACTTGTGGAGGTTATCAGTCTGTGTAAGAACATTCCAAAAGTAATTGAATTGCTCTAGAAATGGTTAAATGTTTACCTTTGACCTAAAATGGCCATTGAAATGAATGAATGGGAAAGGGACACAAAAATATCTTCAAGATGAAATGAATTTTATCATAGTAACAACTTAAATTATTAATGACGTAACCGACAGCTCCCTAGCAACCAAACTGTTTACCCTAGAAACCAAATGTTCGGCTTTGGTAAATTACAGAGACATAGGGGTTGGTTTATATGACTTATAGTGACAAAGGCAACATTATATTGTGTCACTAACCCCTCCATAGCAACCAGGCTGTTTACCATAGCAACCAATTTGGGATATCTCTAGCTCAGATTTGGAAAATCATAGAAACATGGGGATTGGTTTATTTCACTCATGGTTACATAGGCAACATTATAGTAAGTCACTGACCCCTTCATAGCAACCTGGTCGTTTGCCATAGTAACCATGTTAGCATATCTTTATCTCGCTTTAAAAAAATCATAAAGACATGGTGATTTTTTTTCATTTTACTAGTGTGGATGTTGATTCATTGCGGGGATGAAAAATGTAGCAAACAATTTTGGTCATAAACCTTGCCATTCTATGAGTGTAATCATCGGATATAGCAGATGTTGTATTAAACTAGTCCAATGAACTAGTGAGATAAGGTAAAGCTCTGCTGATGTATTTTTGTAGATATTGTACAAATTTGTTTGTTATTATTAATAATACAATACGTATCATTTTTAAAATTCGCTTGCATGGTATTGTATGTTTTCGTGCAGGCGTGTACCCAAATATTTACTAAGCTTTGCATTTATTTTGAAATCAAAGTGGCTGTAAATTGCTTTCACGCCTTTGCTTCTTTGCTTCCAAATTGGACACATGATGTAATGACACATGCATGTTACATAAATAATATTTGCCATTTGTTATTAAAATGTAAATCATTGTGCAAAAAGCCTGTGAGTTAGCAGTAAAAAAAACCCAAAAGTGGTCAGGGTACATTTGCTGGTCATGCAGAACACTGCTAGAGCGCTTTAGATGTGTTTTTTGGACACATTTCTATGCACATTGTTGTATATTTTAATAAAACATTTCAGTGTTTTGTAGGTTTGCCTGATCTTGTGGGAGACCCATATTACATCCAAGCGTCTGCGTATGTGCAGAGGGTTCCAATGTACAACCTCAGATGTGCCGCTGAGGAGAACTGCTTGGCAAGGTATTGCTATTGATATGAAACACAAGGGACATAATCAAGATTTTTCTATGCATAGTTGCAACCAGAGAACGAATGAAAAGTACAAGCACATTCCTCGAAGTGTAACGGATGACTCATGTGAAGAAGAAAAAAAAAACATGTGGCAGGAACATCCTATAACCCAAAACAGCTTTGAAAGGGGGGAAAGAATTAAACGAAAGTCCTGCCATGATGGGAAGTTAGAAACCTGACAAACAGATTTCACATAAAGCTGTTTACATGGAAAATGATCACTGTGAAAGCCATTAATGGGGCGCCCTGGAACAGTCTGGTCCAGTAAAAGTGCTTTGGAAATGTGCAGCAGTAGTTCCATCCATGCACTTGAATGTGTCCGCCAGGCCAAGATACACATTCTGAAAGCTTTTTGGACAATATGAGGAACCGGAGGAATGTCTGAGATTTTGTAACCGTTGGGATTTTTTTGTTGTTGAGCAGCTCGGCATACAGATCCAGTGTGAGAGACTACGACACACGTATGCTGCTGAGGTTTCCACAACGGGTCAAGAACCAAGGCACCTCAGACTTCCTTCCCAACCGGCCACGCTACACCTGGGAATGGCACAGCTGCCATCAGTAAGTCTGATTTTGATGCCATCTCCCATGTCGAACACCAATTTAACCTAAAACCATGCTCTGGCCGCACTTATTCCAACAAAACATATATCCCAAGCAGGATTAAAAAAAAAACGTCAATGCGCAGTAACTCTTTATTTGAGCTTAATTGACCAACAGAAATGATGTGTTATTATGTGGCTCCTCATGAATTGGAATTCTCTGGATTTGGTGCTTTTATACTTTTGAGGAGACTGAATACTTGTTGGCAGTAAAGAAATTAATTTGATGTTTCTTTATATATCGGTACCCCGAGATACGAAATTAATCCGTTCCAGGGTGACATTCGAATCTCGAACATTTCGTATCCATTTGTATCTCGGGGTACCACTGTATATCTCTTTTTTTTATATCGATTCTGTACAGTTTTTGTTTGTTTAAACTGTATTTTAGCTGTCATGGACAACAGGAATGTGGCACTGTGGTTCTTTATAAATGCAATTTGAATTGAATGAGAAAAAAGCCCAATTTGGTAAAATACTCATAGCAAGAGTTATTATACATTTCTCAACTGTGTCTCCTTTAGCTTCATGAACCAATCTGCCCCTTTATTAATCTTGCTTTTTATACACAGTAAGAAATAAATTGCAAATTTTATGGTTAAAACAGATTTAAGTAAAAAAAAAAAAAAAGGTCTTAGCGCTCTGTAGCGTTTATCTGGTATTTTGCTCTTTTTTAAATTTTCAATTTACTCTTGTAGAGCATTGCTGTCGTGTAACACAACAATGCATCAGCCCGCTTCTTATTTTGTCATTGCATTCTATGACCATTATCAACCCAATCGTATGGTTTAGTGGTGCCTATTCCACCTACTAGAAACCCTGAATAGGTCCATTTGATTCTATCATAACACATCTATTTGAAATAACAAAATACCTTGAATCTCTTCAAATAATTGTGTTGTGTGCTTCTTATGCCATTAAAATTTTATTAAACCTAACCCCAGCCCCAAGATCATTTTATAAGGAATATTATTTTCAAGTTATCTGCTACTTCTTGTTTTATCATTCCATTCTGTGACATTATCAGATGTTATCAACCTAATCGAATGGCTTAGTGGGGCCTATTCCACCTACTAAAAGTCCTAAACAGGTACCTCTACTTATCTTTTCAAATAATTGTGTTGTGAGCTTCTTATAAAAAAAAAACTTGTTAAACATTTTATGAGGATTTTTATTTTATTTTGCCAAACTTTACCTTTAATGACTTTGAATTTGAACCAGTGTGATGCAAAGTTCAGTCAAAAGCAAAGACTGAAGCTCATTTATGGGTTTGAAAGCAGTTATCTGATGCTAGCACTGCTGGAACTGTTTGTAGAAGCAAACACATCTGTATTCTTGTCTAAAAGAAAACACTGAATAGAGGCCCACTGTTGCTGCTTTTACTTTAGAACGCTCGGTAATGGCTCACTGCATAGTTTCATGTTGAAGTAAGCCGTGTCTCACACCAACTATGGCGTACATTTGGACTAGCTCCAGTGCATTCGCTTCAGGTCTGGTGCATAAATGGGGCATGAGGTCTGTGGGTTGCTTGTCCGCATTTATTTGCTTTTTCTTAACATTTCTTCTGTTGTTTATTTTACTTCACAAAATGTTCTGCGTTTACGGATAATCTACTTAGACAAAATTCAGTGTAGTTTGCCCATGTTGCTGGTTTTCACAAGGTTACATTTACCATCAAATTTCGATTTGAAAGTTCAAAGAATATTGCTTTTACTTTGAAATTAAGATCGGAGGCGAGCTTTGAAGAAACAAAAATTATTTTGGTATTTTTTTTTTTAATTCAACCCACATTCTAATTTTTTGGTGAGTTGTATCTAAGCAGTGGTTTTTTGCAAATTGCAACAATTTTTTTCCGAAGATTTTATCATAGTATTTTTGTATTTTTTTGGGCAGTTAATCAAAAATTTCCCTATTTTTTTTTCCAGATTTTAACTTTTAGGCTGTATATTATTAAAAATGCATTACATGGGTTGGAATGGAAATGTGATATATAATAATATACCGCCTTAATATTATGAAAATCTATCGATGCAAATAACTCCGCCGTTATACATCAACGAGGATGGTTCTATTCACTACACAGATGAAGACACATAACAACTCGATGAGAACGCAATGAGGGGGAGGAGACATCAGGAGCTCGGGATAATTTAAATGGCCTCATTTAAATGAGTTGCATAGTACAAAGCTGTTTTGACGAAGGTTAAACAATGTATTGCTTTTGTCACCGCCTTTTCAAAATAAGCCTCAAGAATCATTTCAAATTGTGAAAAATGTGCATTTATTAGTTTTCTTCGCCCTCTTCTTCATCAGGGTCACAAGGATCCTCGGGTAAAAAGGCTGGATAAACCCTGGACAGGTCGCCAGTCCATCATAAGCTTTTTTATTATTGCCTTTTTTATAATAATTAATAATAATAATAAAAAATAACAAAGAATAATGTGTTAAATCAAATACAATAAATTACAAAAAAATACCCAAATATCGGCAAATACACACCAGTTGTACAATGGATTATACAATTTAAAGATTATAAAAAAGTACGAATAAATACACTTGAAACTCAATAAAAGACACAACAGCCCAAACAGGTAACCTTATCACGATAAAAAATGACAAAGTATCCCTTTAAAATCAAATATTTTATTATTTTTGTTATTAAAGAGATCTTGATTTGGAACCATCAATACATCAACTGCACGTGTGAGGCGTAATCTTTTTTTTTTTAGCAAAGTTCTGGAGGACTATGTGTCCATGGGTGGAACCCGCTAAAGTCTACGGTGGATCAAAGCAGATTTTAATGAAACACTTCTGAAGTTGTGAAATCTTCAGTCTCAAAATGGTCAAATGGATCCCAGATATGTATTTTTTTTTATTTTTATGAATGATCTAAAATGTTTGGCTCAAATCAAGATTTGTCTTTGTATTGAAATCTGTAGATCAATCATTCTGAACTTTCGGATCATATGCCATGGCGTCTTGATGAACACTGGCCTCTTTGAACATTTCCAGGTTGTAAAATGAAAATAATGAGAAAACGAAAGTGATTCTGACCTTGAATGCTTGTAAACCTATGGGGGAAACCCTTCAAAGCAAAATTAAGAAGCTTTAAAAAGAATAATAGGGGCACTTTAAAGAACTGCTGGCTGGAGGGGAAAATTTAATAAGTCCTTTCCTCAGACAAAGCAGTTCTAAGACAGAAGGTAAGTTTCATGTTGCTTTTGCCTCCATTTTCAAACAGAACAGTCCCAATTTACCGTAACTGTAAGGGTGAGGAATGGGCGACTATCTGGAGTTCAGGTCTGGCACAGCACGAGGGTAAATCTCACACCACTTTTGAGCAGGATCTGTAACTAATTAATTGGCTTTGTTGAAGCTAAGGTGAAGCTTGTGAAATGTATTCCTGCAGCTCATTTGGAAAGACGGCTGCATTTATAAACCGTTATTTGCATTTTGTTTCTCCAGACACTACCACAGCATGGATGAGTTCAGTCATTATGACCTACTGGATGCCTCATCTCACAGAAGAGTAGCCGAGGGGCACAAGGCTAGTTTCTGTCTCGAGGATACATCCTGTGACTATGGCTACTACAGACGTTATGCCTGCACTTCCCACACTCAGGTCATAATCAAAATGTGGAACATTAATTATTCTATTTGGTAAAAATCACATTGTTTTCATGTTTACCTACTTCACGCCTCACATTGGGCTAGTCAGATTTTCTTAATGCATGCCAAATTTTGACAATATAGTGTGTAAATTACCAGCAAGTTGACTCTGGTAACCCTGTGACCCTGAAAGGGACTAAGCGGGCAGGAAATCGAATGGATGAATTACGTGTGATGGAAAGTTCCCTTTCTATCAGCTCAAACCAGTTCAGCCATTCTCCTATCACTGGATACGAAATACTCAGACCAGCCTGCCAGGGACTCACAACCATGCCAAGAGAAAAACAATATTTAAAATCCTACTTTTTCTGGTCGATTTCCGAAAACAGGAAATACATCACAAACAGGAAATGGAACATGAACTGGAAGTTACAGGCTCTTTAACTAAAGTTGCTGAAACATTTGTTCTCATATGCCTTGAACTCTCTCTCTCTCTCTCTCTCTCTCTCTCATCAATCCATGTGTTTAGCTGATAGCATCTCTAATATTTCAGTTAAATAATGTCGCATTTTCTGTTAAATCTTCTTAAACCTTGCTTTCAGAATCTTTTTACTTGGTTTAGAATTCAATAACACCACGTTTAGTCTCTCAAATCCCCTTTCTTCATCATTCCGATGCTCAGTTTGAACTACATGCCTAATTGCATTGAGTTGCTGCTTTGTTTTGGCTTTTTGGGCTAAAAAGAGAGGTGTACCTAATAAAGTGGCTGGTGAGCGTAAAATAAACCAATGTTTTCATAGTATTTGATACACTGCATAGACACCTTAGATCTATAATGTGTCTATAACGTTATGGGTCACTGTTGTATTGTATATCTAACTTTCTGAATTAATGAAGTGACTCCTAGGGAACATATTAGTCAGCATTCCTTCAGCATTAAACATAACCATGCGCATAACGTGTCCTGTTGCTTTTTTCCAGGGTCTGAGTCCAGGATGTTACGATACATATAACGCTGACATTGACTGCCAATGGATAGACATTACCGATGTGAAACCAGGAAACTACATCCTCAAGGTCTGTGGAGTTTTTTTTTTTTACACCATTTTCATACAGTGTGTCATAACTTATACTGAAGAAATATTCCATTTCCTGTTTCTTTGGGCATAGGTCAGTGTAAATCCAAGTTACCATGTTCCAGAGTCGGACTACAGTAACAACGTTGTGCGCTGTGACGTACGCTACACCGGAAACTATGCATATGTTTCAGGATGTCACATCTCACAGTGAGTATATTTTAACTGACTGAAGTTATTGCATCGAGTGAAGTCTGCTCATGTTTCTGGTTTATTTCAGGTATTAAGAATCTAGTGAATGATCCTGAGAAGAAGATCAACACGGATGAAGTTTGCTGTTCAAAAAAACATGAACAAGCTTGTGGGTGCCAATTATAAACAAGCTTTTAGGGTGTACCTTGAAATGTAAAAGTAATTCTATTATTTTGTTGTTTTTGCCCTGAACAAAACAAGAATTTTTTTTTAGAGTCTAGGTTCGTGATTTGTTTTCTTTAAAGGTGCAATGAATGTGTGTGTGTGTGTGTTTAATTCTGAAATATCTGAAATCTACTTGCTTTAGTTCTGTGCTTTTAAAAGGGACTTTCAGCAGCAATGGCTGATATTACAGTGGGACAATAAATGGGTTCAGTGGGAAATTAAATTTAAGTTTGTTTTACTTGATTAGATTACGTTTATTGACAGTGAATCATTATTTTACAGCAGAAACAATAGTTGTTACTTGATATTTTGTAGCTTTTCAGTTGATAAAAAAGGTGTTGAATTCCGTGTCACATAAGGTTTGTTGCCCACAGCACACCTGCCTGTCATAGCTGCATGAACTCCCTGTTATTTTAAATATTTCAGATGATTTTCAAAGCCATAATTTTCCAATCTTAAATCCCAGCTAGCATGACATCTTCTTTATTGTCTACATGATGATGTGACCTGCACTTATGTAGCATCCAGTGATTGGCTGATGTATTGCTGGCGCCTCTGGTTTCGTAAACGTTGGTTCCTGTTCACTTTGGAAATGTGATCTCTAGTGGGGAAATATTACATAATGTAACCGAAAGAGTAAAAATGTGTTTTAAAAAATAAATTCAGGTGTTGACCAAGCCAGTTTTTTTTTTTACTTAAAACATGCTTTAGTTTGCTAGAGTGTTGCTTTAGTTGTGTATTCTAAGTAGATATTTATATTCAGATGCTCTTATTACTGCAACACATTTTATATATGAAATGAAAACTACTTGAATAAAAAAAATTCACACTTAGCCTCATTTAAAGACTTCTCTTTTTCGTCTAATTTATCCATAATCTTCCCTAAATCAGTCCTTCTCTGGATTTAAATTGGAGATCAAATCATATGTAAATCTGATTAATCCTTCCTTGAACTCCAAAGCAAAAAAGGACTGTCTGGATTCCCAAAGAATTTTGAGCTTAATAGAATAACTTCAGAGATACACTTTGGACATTTCTACATTTATTCTAAACTGTATTTACACATATATTTTTTCCTATCTTTCCCTTGATCATCGAATGTACTATGCCTTGATTGGCCAAAAAAAAAAAGTAATGAGACGAAGCTTGAATCAGACGTATACGTTGATTGTTCAATGATAGACAAAAAATCGCATAGAACCTCAAAAAGAGTCAATAGATACGTCGATGATCACTAGATTTTTTTTAAAGGCCGCTAGAGGTGACTAAATCTAATGACGTGTTCCCAATCAAGCCAGCAGGTGGCAGCATTGCGCTGCAGTTTCACTGTTGAACCTCCTGCAGCAGTAGCGAAGAAGCGCCTGAAGATTACTGCTCTTTACGAATCAGGCGTTCAGTGAACTTGAGAACCTGATAAATATTACCTAAGGACTCGCAAAACATCCTTAACAGTTATTTGCCCTAGTGTGAGTTAGATCTGGTTGTGCTATGCATGTTATTGAGGTGACAATTCCGTCCTATCGATCCGAGGGCAGCAGTGTGGACAGAGGCTACACGGTGAGTACAGCTGTTTCCAAAGCGAGAAAGTGGGGGTTCGTGTGCTAACGTTATTACTTATCCTTACTAAAATTAAAGGGTACAATAAAAAATGATTAGCACAGATACCTGGATATCTCAGTTTTGGACGTAAAGCGACTTGCGTGCCCCGCCTATGACGCCCTGAAGCAACACTTTAGTGATAACGTTCGCTAAAATTTGTAAGCTCGCCAAGCACTTTGCCATAATTAATAACAAGTAACAGAAGAGCATTTTGTTCCTCCAGGTTTTTAAGATCGAGGTGCTCATGTGTGGAAGACAGCACACTGTTGAGAAGCGATACAGCGAATTTCACGCTCTTCATAAAATGGTAAGTGAAGCGTTTTCATCAGGTCGTGTGGAATGTTCTTAGTGTGTTTGGTTAAGGCAGACAATTTCGCGTGAATAAACAGAATAAAAGCACATCTGATAACATTGTTGTGTTTTGGGGCTCATAACCTGATGCAGTGCATTTAAACCAAAGGAACAATACAAAAACCTTTATTAACACCAATTATTTACATGTTCAAGTGCAATTCCTGGTGGAAGCGAAGAATACAAACAAAATGGCTGCTGTGCCTCATCCAACCAAATGTGATGACACCTCCTCCTGCCCTATAGATGTAGCAGTGATAAATGGCATACTCTACTTTAAAATATTATTCGTTCATTTTCCAACCCGCTATGTCACGGGGGTCTGTCATCTCCAGCGCACATTGGGCGAGAGGCGAGGATACACTTTAAGATATTAAATATATTCAAAAAGAGGAGCTTTTTCTTCAGCCTGTGGGTTTCAACATTTATTTTTGGCCCAATTTTCAACGAATTCTTAAATATACTATTATGTAATGCCTTGCTTGTTAACCTCGACTATGAGTTTCTTCCCACTTGGAGCCTTGAAATAGGCATGAAATGGTCATTTCCTTAAAATCAAACCAGTATTATGACATAAAATTGTCTGCAAAATGTTTATTTCCGTTTTTGTAATGTGATATAAACATTCTTGGCTTGTGGGTAAAGTACGAGTCAATCTGGGAAGTTTATGACTTGATTTTTCTGTTTTACAGCTTAAAAAGATCATTAAACCACCAGAAATCCCTTCAAGGCACGTGAGGAACTGGGTTCCTAAGGTTCTTGATCAGAGAAAACAGGGACTGGAGTTCTACCTCCAGGTAATTGACTTTAAAATAACTGTTCTTCTGTATAATGTGGAGTAACTGTTCGGTTTGTGTCCGCTGTAGACTATAATTATGGAAAATGATGTTCTTCCAAAAATATTCCTGGACTTCCTCAACATCCGCCATTTCCCGTCACTACCGAAAACAGAGAGTTGTGGGTAAGGGGTCACTATGTCTGTAATTAGGGTTTTTGCTTGTGTGATTTAAACAAGCATTTTTATATTATTATGTTTTTATTTATTTGCAGATCATTTGAAACTGAATCTGAGAGTTCAAGGTATGATAACATTCAGATTTTTGAGAAGTTATTGCACTGACTGGGAAGTAAATTTCACAGTCAGCCTGTTTTTAAACACTGTCATAAGAACGTGAACTGCTTGATGAGTCATAATTTTCTCTCTATGACCTTTTCGCTCGAACTCTGTAGTAAACTGACACACCAACCAGCACTTCTCTTCCAGAGGGATCCCTATCTGCTACCAGCTAGCAACGGTACTAGAAATGCCCTTTCTTTTTATTAAGAGCACAATAACCTAATTTATTCATGTTTTCTGTCCATAATTATTAATTAATGCTTATATACAGTGTCTGTGTGGCTTGATTTTTGTAATAATAGAGCGTCTTAGAGTGACTATTTTTCTGGTCAACGTGTATTTTGGGTTTGGCACTTTGCAGACGGCCCCTACTAGATTCTGTCTTGGGTTAACAGTATTTCAATGAATGGGGAGGAAGACATATTTTGACATAAATAGCATTGTCTCTGTGTGACACAGACTAAAAAAGGAGTGTAATTGGTCTGGTTCTTGTGCTATTGTCGTCATCTAGATGATCTACCAAATCTACAACTTTTTCCTGTTTGAGGTTCGGCTTACCCACAGGTTTTTTAAAAACGAGGCAATTTTTAGGGGGGCCATTTTGCCTTTATTTAGAACATATGGGATACTATTGTGACACGAAGAGAAGAGGGTAGAGAGAGGGGGAAGGATGAGAAAGGACGACGGTTTGGGATTTGAACCTACATCCACTACACCATTTGTCATATTTCAACGTTACAGTTGCATTACGCCATCAAGAGATGGCTGTCAATCACTTTCTCCCCCCTTTGTCTTCTTAATTTTTAGAGGTCCGGCGGTTTTTTGAAAATTTGACAGTTATTTTTTTTCATTACAAATTAATTCTGAGGATTAAATTGTTTTTTTGTTTAACTGCAAAAATCTCAAACATTGACAACACACAGTTTTTATTGACAAAACAATCTTATACACTGTTCCAAGCACTTTTCCAGCAAACATTGTTCTCTTTTTCTACTAGAATTCAAGAAATTCAAGCCACATCACAGGTCTTGTACTTCCAGGGTTATCCCTTCTTTCACCACAATACTGAAAGATGATTGCACATTTTCTGTCATTTTAATTTGAATTAGTTGTTACCATGTCACTAAATAATGTACTTTAGTTATCTTGAAAAAATCAAAGCCATAATTTCAGATGGTTAACCGGCTTTTTCATTTAGTTAGACCATAATGGTTACTACTACGTTGAAGAACAGGTGGGTTTCGTTTAATAGGACGTTTTGTAAAAATGCTCAGATCTATTGTAACACTGTAAACATAAAATACAAAGCCATTGACTAAATTATTTGTATTTTTATTTTTTTTTCAGACACGTTTTCGAATATGGTTATCGAAGGTGTGATTCAGGGAATATTTTACCCAGAGTTCCAGCCGAGGTAGATCTCAGCCCTACAGATGCTCACAGATAAGAAGGGATTCAACACTAAAACACCCAGCACCAGGAATCAACACTCCATGAGATTTAGGTTTAGGCAATGCAGGAATCACAATTTAGCTTTAGTTTAAAATATTCACATCACATTTAAAGTCAAGGTCTCATTTTAAATCAGAAATACCTCTGCATATGTTTGCACTTCGCGTATTATAGTGTCATATTGAGGTCAGATGGATAATATTCACTGGCTACGTTTTTCAAGCGAGATGAATTGTGAAATAAGATGTTTAAGAGCCTTTAACTATGTTACGAATTAAAAGAGCACTCCTCTTTCTGCTTATTTCCCCAAGAGGAATCTGGGAATAACACTATTAGCATAGATCATTAGATCTGATTAGACCAGAAGCATTTTGTTTAGTGATCAAAGATTTTTATTTTTTTAAATTGGACGTTTCTATAGTTATATCTTGTACTAAAACCAACAGAAAATGAAATGTTGATGTTTCAGGCTACTATGGCTAGGACCTATACATATTGCAGCATCATCATAATAATAATAATAATAATAATAATTAAGCAACTTTTCAACTGTAACATTGTTTCACAGTAACTGACAGTATCCCCCCCACTAAGAACTGCCTCGTTTTTCACATGTCAAAACGTCGTTTTTAATGTATTCTGGTTGAATATCTTCTGAATCGTCTTTCACACATGGTCGCAGATTCTGGTTTAATTTGATTTAATGGCCTATGCACAAGATTGTAGAGAAAGACCTGTGGATCATATAGTTTCCAAGACATTCCAAAAATACAGCTTATCTCTGGGGGAGATTGAACTAAAAAAAGTGTTCCTTTAATCTGCGGATGTTTACTTTTGTTGTGTGGCAGCCTTGATTTACGACAGAGAAAAGGGAAATAATTTTGTTAGTGTCTTATATTGGTACTCATTATTTCAACCTCGTTTTCTGAATTCACTCACAAGTATGTTATACACTTCAAATAGATTGACCCAAGACAGTAGCAGGCACTTAACTTTTTTACATGAAGCACTCTCATATCAAAACTGACATTAAATCACCAGTTCTTACAATATTACTAAAAGAAATGCCATTTAGGACGGATTGTCAGCCACAGGAGAAACCTGACTGAAAACTGTAAAGGAACCTGTTTTGACTGGCTCATTTATCATTTCATCCCACTTTGGTTGTTTTTTTACCATCTATTCCAGACGTCATTATGACATGTTAGCATAGCTTAGCATAGATTATTGAATCTGATTAGACCAGTAGCATTTCTTGTCATCATTTTTTTTTCCTTTTAATGTTATCTTGTGTTCTTAGACTAGCAGAAAATGACAAAATTGGTATTTTGTAGGATAATTTTGTTAGGAATACAAAAAAAACCTGTTTCATTTAACTTATAAGTAACTTATATGGATACTTTATTCATTTGGAACCAAAATGCTACTGGTCTAATTGGATTCAATAATGTATGCTAAGCTATGCTAAAGTGCTGAATAGAGAAAATGGTGACACACTAATTATTATCTCATTTTGTTTTTGAGAAATGTACGTGTTTTCATTTTAATGTTTAAATGATGTGCCATTTTGTGTTCACAATTTGTATCATCTCAAGCACTTTACATGAGTGAAAGATATGTTGTAGATAAAGTTTGAAACGGATAGCAATAAAAGCACATTTATTCATTTAATCAATATTTCGTTGCTTTATTTTAGAAATTGACACATAAAAACAATACTGCACTTTCAGTTGCTAAATCACAGTATGCATAAAAACCTGTGGGAATGCTCAGATCATAATGAATACAAGGCATTTAGTAGCAATTTCGCATAATGAAACTTATGCATTGAAGATAATTTGGTACCTGCTCATTTTTTGGCAAATTTACCAACCAAGACGTGTCTAAAACACGATGTGGACGAGTTACTTGACAAAATTATGATCCATTAGATGCGTATTGTATTCAAGAAAATGAATTGAAAAAGAAATAAAAGTAGTTTCAGTAACAAATCCAGGAAATTATCAAATAAAAGCTCCTCAGAATATTAAACGCATTTTGAACCAAATCGGACAAAAGAAAAGTACCTGTAAACAAAATAGTTTTTCTTTCCAAACTCACGGAGGTCTAAAAACACAAAAGTCCTGAAGCATGTGTCGGTTGGCTACTGCAACAGTGGAGTTCCTCACAGCTCTCCATGTCCCACCTCGTCTTTCAAGTGCTCGTCCATACTCCGCTCGCTCTCTGGTTGCTTCAGGTTGGCGTAGGCCACTTCTCTGCTCAGCTGTTCAATGGGTGGCAAACCCACTGCCAGATTACGCAAAGCAATCGATGTCATCAGCAATCTGAAGAAAACGACCAAGATAGTTTGCTGACTGGCGGCATCGTCAACTTGTTCTTAAAAATAACGGATCTACCCACCCTCGTCTGATCGAGTAGTACTTCTTTGAGGCAAACCTCTGGAAGCGCTCAAGCGCTGAAGCTTCTCGTCTCTTCTTCACCTCCTGCATACGCTTCTGTCGTTTCAGGAAGACCCGCACCACCGGATCAATCACAGAGTTTTCTGCGTCCTGGTCACTAAGGCCAGTGATGAGTGGCTGCAGCTCAGGAGGCAAAGGCTCAGTTTCTGAAGAACAGTGAGAATAGAAATGAAATCTGCAAGCAGTGATCAAAGGCTTCTAGTTTTGTTACATTTGGTGAAGAACATTATCGATGCGTGATAGCTGGTTTTCCTGTGGCCACCTGGTGGCCGTATAATGTTGCTACATAGATAAGTTCAGACATGGTCTCTTAACAATGTTGGTGAGTTTCAGACAGTTTGGACGTTTGAGTTTTCGTATTTCTGCTTTTGCGAAACATCTGAATTCAGTCGACCACAATGTTCCCACCATTAAGCTTAAAAATCATCGCAATTTAACAACTTTGTGACCAAATAAACCATGCACGGCGACTTTTTTTAAGCATGAGGCCTAAAATTAGATCAGTTTTCACCAAGATTTATTAGTAGGGGTGTAACGGTACGCTAAAATCGTATTCGGTTCGGTACAGTGTCTTGGAGAGCTCGGTTCGGTTCATTCGGTTCGGTACAAAACAATAAGAACTTACATAATCTTTATTTTGAAAAGCTGCCAATACACAGTAGAATTCTTGCATAAAATAAATAAAAGTGACACATTTGGGTGATATTTTAAATAAATTGCACTCTTTATAAAGAAAAACACATTTTTTTAAATAAAAAATGAAATACTGCAACTAGTTAGGATAGATAGGATAGATTAACCTATCCACATTTTCTGAAGAGAGCATAGATCTGGTTGCAGTGACAATATCTCCAGCAGTAGAAAATGTTAGATGTGTTGCCTGCCCGATCTCCGTGGAACAATGTCGGCATACAACTTTAAATTTATCCACTCGTCTATCCCCGTTATGTATTTTAACAGAGAAGTCAAAGTGTTCCCAAACAGGAGACCGTAGTGAGGTGGGAGGGTCTTCAAGCTCTGGCTTCTCTTTCGCTTTTGATATGATTCCATTTTCCTACTCGCGCTCGTGCTCGTCACTCAATAGCGTCCGTGCGGAAACTCGCCATGGAACATTGTTCCGCTGCGCTTAATATCGCGCTAATAATAAATTTAAATTATTATAAAAATACCGAATACCGAAACGGTACGCAAGTGTCCTGAACCGAACAGGCCGTACCGAAACGGTTCAATACATACCGTGAACCGTTACACCCCTATGCATCACCCTACTTTGACAGACCATTTAAGTCGGGATCAATGGCAGTTGTTTTGTGGGTGGTGCTGTGTTGATACTTGAACATGTTCTGGAACAGCATTTTAAAATGACACTTGGACCAAAATTTGGAATTTCGACGAGAGCTGAGCACGTCTAAAAAAAACTTTAAAATCCCATTTGCCTCCAAATGACACCGCATGAGTTTGAATGTGAAGAGTTATAGAAAAACTAAAGCAAAATAACCAAATTTTAGCAAAATAACCAACTTCCCGTTGAGCAGATTAAAAAACTTTTTTTTTTTTTTACTAAAGTCTTGATACCCTACACGTGTGTACCAAATTTAATTTGTGTACAACAAACCGTTAGAGCACCATAAGCTAGACCCATTTTGCCACACCCACTTTTTTGAGACCAATCAGACTTTGAATATTTATAATAATTCAAGTATAATCAATCAGATTCTATACACCTTTGGGGCTCAAGGAAACTTTATGGAAAGTTTTACTGTTTGGTGATAATTGTTTGAAGCAAGAAAGTAAACATGGGGACCTTTACTAAAACACATTTCTTAAGAACTTGGTTTAGAGACGTGTCAACCAACTAACCTGTTCCATTTCGCACCTTCTCCTGAAGCTCTGAAAGCTTGGTGAAGCTCTTCTGAAGTTCTGCCTCGGTAGTGTTTACATAGATGTACATGTAGCACGATGGCCCTTCAGACACAGTGTACACTTTATGGTAGGCACCAGCCGGAAGCTAGATACACAATCAGGAGATTAGGGACATCAGACCTACAAAGACATCCCAGTCTTACCCCGAAGGATATGTTATCACCCAACCTTTGCAGCAATAATACCGCCAACTCTTTCGTAAAGGCACATTTATAACGCAACGTTGAGGCTAAAGACAGCCCAACAGATCCCCTACGGATCTACAAGAGGTAGAATCAGGTCCATACCTGCATCTTTTCTCCAGGTTGTAAACTGTAGTTCTTGTTCTCGTCCACTACTTCAACCTTCACCAAACCCTGTAGGACCTGAACACTGGTATTCCCGAGATCCTCACTCACAAAGTTTTCAAGATAAAGACCTGAGAACACCGCACCAATGGTTACTCTCTACCTCGAAGTCTTCAAGAAAACAATCCAGCCATACCTGGGAAGTCTGCGATGAAGACCACATCAGTCTGGTTGTCTAAAGACCCCTCAATTTCCTCAAACTTAGATCTCCATGGTGAAAGATGAACCAGAAGTGGCATGAGCCAAGGATTGGGGTGGAATGGTGACCAATCTGCTTTCACGATGTCAACACGGGGATCAAATATCCTTTAGAAGAGAGGAAGAGATGTCGATTGATATTGACTTGACATGGAATGCCACAAATGGAGCATTAGTAACCTCTGCTGGAAGCGGTCATTGATGGACACCCAGATGTCAAAGTAGATCTCTGGCTCGGAGATATTAAAGCGTGGCAGGTTTTCACTAAGACACGTTGCGTACTGCTTCAGCATGTCTCCATGATCTTTCCATCTCCGGCTCTGAGTGAAAACCTGTGATCACATGAAGATATTTACATGTCGTCATCTTTTTTTTTTTTTTTTTTTTTTTATAAATTCCTGTAAATTCCAGGTAAAAAGTAAAGAGCATCAGTAATGTTTATATTATTTTATGCAATGTAAATGGATTTGAGAATACTGGAAATGTAGTTTTAAACTGAAAATCAGTGTACTGGGTGATATAAGGTCAGCAAAGGAATGCACCCAAGGATATACAACTCTCCAACACTTCAATTAATATTTTCTTTTGAGAGAAATAGGCAGAAGCTTCTTTCAATGTAGACTTTTTGGGACCATGTGGATTGTAATCTATACCTTTTTGAGCGTGTTAAACTATTTCCTATAGGTAATAAAAAATACAACTGTTTTGTGCATTGAATTTGATACAGTCCTATTTACAGAATCTGTAGAATAATGACAACTACTTGTTAAATGTGTAAAAAATGTTAACTATGTGCTCGAAATATTGCTGTTGGAACATAACCAACTTTCATTGCTTTTATAGATCAACCCACTTACTCCGGGGTTCAGAAATCCCACATCTCCTGTGACACCATCTCTATAGGTGATCTTGACGTGCTGATGAGAGCGAGAGTGAACCATCATGTCCCATGAGTAGCCGTATAGTCCATTAGTCCAGTTATTATAACCCTGTAGAGTCAAAAATAAAACTTAAAAGCTCCTTAGAAATGATTGTGCTTTTAAGAGTATCACAATGAATTCCATTGAAAGAATTACTACAAATTCACGTTTAAAAATACATTAAGAAAGTGAATAAAGAGGTTTATTTCAATACACTAAAAACAACGTGACATTAGGCCAGTCAGTTATACATTTTAAATGTACTTGTAAGATTTTATCATATAAATGTGCAATTTTTAATTTATTGGTTACCTCCAATATCATGATATATTTTAAGTATACTAGTTAGAATTTTAATAATTAATCTAATTTAAATATGCTAATTTGGACCAAATTGTTAATAATACAGTACATTAAATTGACTTATATTTTAATTTTAGTAAGCATTTTATCTCATTTAAGTATGTAAATTTGAGTGAGCATAATATTAATACGTTACATAATTTTAAACTATTGAGTATATTTATTAATTGCAAGAGTTTTAATAATTGTATCTAATTTAAATATTCAAATTTTGGTGATATTATTAGTTACAATGTTTATATTTGTTATTTTGCTGTACTATATGATACATATATAGATTTTTATAATATCTACATCTTTTAATTGGTAAATTATTTAACATATTGTACATATGTTACAGGTTAAACATCAAGTTTGTACTAGTAATCATTAATTATTAAGTAATCATTTATATTTCCTTTCCTAATAGCAATCTTTACCATGATTATCTTCTTTTACTATGCTTTACTAAACCGCTTGTCTTCAAACTGCGAAAACTCTTCCAAAGGTTTGCGTGGATGTTTGCTGTTGCTCACTCTGTGTTTACGCTGATTACGAAATCACTGTATCCACTGGTCTAGAGAAGCTTCTAGATCAAACACTCTGCGGTATACAATCACCTGCGTAATGAAGTGCGAGTACGGCAAGAAGAGCTGCTCCGTGATATAGAGCACAGTGAAAAAGGCTCCAAACTTGTGTTTGAACCCTGGAGAGGTTGTTTTGGAAGGTGCATGAGACTCCTCTTGTCTTCCAGATTCACTGGGTACATTGGGATACACGCAGGAAGAGCTGGGATTTGGCAAAGGAGAAATGAAAGGCAGAACAGGTTGGAGAAACTCTGGGAATCGAGCGAATAAACGTCTTGGCCAGTCCGGGTAGCAGAAGAGAGGGCTGGTGGCCAGCATTGTGTATGAGAACATCCCTGAGGATAAAAGTAACAAGAACTTTAATTGTGGCTTATAAAAGTGCTGTTTAAAAGCTGAGCTAGCTTTTACATTAGTTGCTAGGGTAAATAATTTGGTTGCTAGGGAGCAATCAATTACGTCATTAAAAGTTACTCTTGTAACTATGAGTAATATATACAAAGTCCCATGTCCCCGCCATTTTCTGAAGCTAAAATATAGATCTGCTGATTTGGTTGCTAGGGTAAAAGGATTAGTCGCTATGGAAGAGATAATGACAATATAATGTCTCCCATGCCAATATGAGTAAAATGTCATTCCGCATTTTCCTATGCTAAGAGGAAGATAGACTAAATTGGTTGCTATGTTAAACAGTCTGGTTGCTAGGGAAGGGTCAGTTACATAATATAATGTTCCAGTGAATATATTTATGCTGACTAATTACCTATGCTGAAGAGCTGGGAGTTCATGCAGTGGAAATAACTGACAAAGAAAATGGCAACTGGGCGAGTGGCATCAAAGAAAAGTAGATAACCCGCTGTGAGGTCAAGGACGAGGCCTCCACCATGGACCACCATCAGACTGACCAATTCGACAGGCATGATAACCCTAAAATAATAAAAAAAACAAATAAATGAATTCACATGTATTTAAAAACTGATCAAATGTGTATCTTTGTTGTAAAAGCATTCACTAAATGATCACGAGACCTTTTTTTGGAGATATTAACATGTATTAATTAATCAGTCTCTGCCAAAGAGTGTTATTTGGTTAACAGAGAAATTTTCTCTCTCTCTCTCTCTCTCTCTCTTAGGGGAGGAACGGTCCTAAATGGTTGAAACTGACTAAAATTATGTGATTACACATTATTTTGGTGCCACAATATCATCAGCTGTTTGAGTGTGCTCCCACTGTTAACAATGATCACCAAAGTCTAAACATAGTAAAGAAGCATATGAACAACCCTCTACTTCTACGCTACGCTCTCAATCGCTCTCCTTCTGACATATAAAAATTACATAGAATTTAATTGGTAAGCAGTTATTTATGCACACCTCATGTCATGCACTCTTTGTATACACTGTTATCCAATAACCACGCCCCTTTTCCCTGGGTATGAAAGCATCCTGCTGAGCTTCAGGGGTGTTGTGACACTTTGCTGGGATCTACTTACTTGAATGGGTCGAATAACCAATGGTGAGCTAAATATTTCATAGAGTATCCTTCCACCCAATCAGCATCTAGTTTCTTCACTCCAGCCAGGAAGTACACAATGAAAATCTGTGAAAATGAACTCATCTTTAATATAACTAGCGATTACATCAGGGCAACTTAAAACTAGCAGACCTGAGCTCTCAGCACTGTATAGTTCCACAGAGGCACATGAGCGTTCCTCTTCCTCGGGTTACGCAGTCCATCTAACGACCTGCACGAACAGGACTTTAATTACGTTCTGCACTTGTCAATGTCTATGTTATTATACATATTTATGTGAGAAATTGTATTTAGCGGCAATGTATTGGCTTTACCAGTATCTGTTGGCGTCCATGAGCGTGAGCTGGAACCCGATGAGTCCATAAAGATAAGAGTGATTGTTCCAGGTTGTTTTGTCCAGGAAGAAGACGTACCAATATGTTGAAATAAACATCAAGCAAGCAAGGCGATAAAAACAGCCGAGCATGATACCAAGAGCTCCTGAAAGAACACACAAATGGTGCGTTAATTCAGGATTATTTCTTTACACAGACCGAATATCTACAAATATTTTATTTAACTTACATAATGTAACATTTTTCTAATTGGGATCAAATTTAAAAAAACTATTATTAAGTGACCAGGAGGGTGGGGCCAAGTGCCAATGTCTTGCACAATAGTTGCATCTTACATCAGGGACGTCACTAGGGTTGACAGATAGGGGGGGCTTAGCCCCTGGAAGGCTTCTCGTACATTGCATGTGGTGAAAATAGAATAGAATTTACTTTATTAATCCCTTTGGGAGAACTTTTTGGGAACTAGTACTAATGACACTAAATTTCACTCGCGGTAATTGGGAATAGATACTAACATTATGTGTACTTCAGAGATTCGACAGGATATTAGACAGCTAATAAAAGATTTTTCACGATGTTAGCATTTTAGACGACGTTCGCTTTAGCTTCCAACATTAAGGTTGAAATAGACTAGGCTACAATATCGTCCTTCCTTCTCTTACCACAGGTAAATGTTCAGATTAAGCAACAATCGCTGCTATCAACGTGCAATCGCTGACCGTGTGTACACCGTGTGTTCACTGCTGTTTACTGCTGCTGCCTCCACACTGTTGTGTTGGTCCAGCTGCTTATGCGGCCGCCTACCACGTCACGCTTGACGCATGCTAATGAGGCATGATGGGAATCATAACGATAATAATTTTGAAAGCGAACTTCAGTTTAACTCGCTTTCTTGCTGGCTCGTGTTCGCTGCATGTATGCACTTATTTAAAATATATTTTAAATATCAAGATAATAATAATAAATAAAATGTCGCCCCAAATTATAGGGGGGGCTTTGGGATATTTTAGGGAGGCTGAAGCCCCCCCTAAATTAGGGCTAACGACGTCACTGACTTACATCATGATATATTTTAGACACACCTCGATATTATGTCTACGATACGCAAGGGCATTTGATACCATCCATCCAATAGGGGGCAGTGTTAATGTTTGCATTAAGTCATCTTTTTTTTTTTTACTCTAAGTCATGGAGAAAGCTATTTTATAATTAAAATATGAGAGGAATAATTGTCAACAAGTCAATATTACATAAAACAAGAAGACAATGTAAAGAAGTTTCAGAAGTAACTAGAATTACAATCACACAAAGAAGCAAATACACTTCAAATCCTAGACGATAGCTTCCCAGTAGCTTCACGATGCGTATTGTGACAATTTTGTATTACAATATATTGTCACAATATAATGTTACACCCCTAATATTTTGTATTTTTACATCATGAAACTCTAAATTGGTTGATTACTTTTGTTTAAAAGTAAAACAACCAGAAAATAGTAACAGATTTGTTTTTATTTATATTGCACGGGACAAAAAGATGCACAACAATTGTTAAGCCCCACCCTCACAAGAGATTTGTTGCAGAATGACACACATAAATCTGCAAAGTGTAAACGAAACCTTTAAAATTTAAAACAAAAACACTTGCAGAAATGTTAAAACTGCAAAAAAAGATTCCTTTGTTCACTATGTTCATTTTTGTGCTATTTATTTAAGTTTTCAGTGTTTTTCTCATTTTTCCAGGTGTTTTTTTTTTTTGCAAGTTTTCGCAAAACATTTTGTGCTTTTATTGTAATCCCCTTTCACGGAGGTCTTAATATATTAATATCTAATTTTTACATCGTTTTGCATTTTAACCAAATACACATTGCCAGCCTTTAAACCAACAGCTTTAAGGAGCCCTTTAGATCTATCTTTTTACTAAAGCAAAACCATTTTGAGTTCGAACCTGCAGTTGTATTCCATTACTTTCGGTTTGTGTTTAATCAGCTTATATTTGTAAAAAGATCAAGCACTTTTTGATTTCCCAGTTCAATGCCAAATTAAGAAGCAAGGCTACTGGGATGAACAAACATTGATTTCATTTATAAAGCAAGACTCACCCAGAAACATAACAAAATACGTAAAGAACATCCAGTCCATAGGAAGAGGCTTCAGAAAGTTAAAAAGGGGAAAGCGACACACTGGTACCCCATCCAAGTACTTGTAGTCTAGATGACTCAGGCCTCGCTCCTGGGTAATATCCAGCACCATCAACATACCTGAGGAAATAACATTAACACCTGGAACATTGTTCAGATATGTGTTATCTCGTAAACATCACTGGTCAATTTACGTACCAAATAAGAAACGGAACATGCCCAAAGAGGCGGGATCAGTAGGGCGATTGAGGAGGCACACAAACCGATGCCAGCATGTGATGTCTTCCCTTTCAAACCCGAAGACACGCTTCATGGTGCTGGTATTTTCAGCCAGAGCCGCAGTTGACTGTTTGATGTCTTTGCTACGCCTTGTTTTTGATGGTTCAACGTATGACGCGCCTGTTGTAGGGAAACATTAAGTTCCAGTAATACGTCATTTCTTCCTCTCAAATTAACCAAATTCATAGTCCGGTTTATGGATGCAGAACCGTAGGGGAACCTCAAAGACCTCACTTTAACAGCGAATGCACCATCATGAACATACAGCATGTCATTTAAACAGATCATTTTGCCATTTATAAAATACAATTGCCCTTTTTTGAGATGATTATGTAGTGTTCACAACCTATTATGTTGTTTTTATAACTTACGTCGCCTATAGGAGATGATCTAATATTTATGAGAGAATTTTTATAATTTAAAATATTGTTCTTTTACTTATTATTTTGTTTTATGATGCATAATGCCACTTCAACAACATCCTTCACTGAAAATTTCTGCAATCTTATATTATTTTTTAAACGTCTAACATTTCCCATTTTTGAAGCATTGCAGAGCCTTAAGAATGTTGTTAAAAGCAAGCGACTTGGCTTGATATTTGATGACAGTTCACCCCTTCACATCAAGATGACTGGTGGAGCCACAATGCGAGAGTCACTTTGATTTAATCACTGCACTTTTGAAGATATATAGGGTTTAACAAGTTCTTTTGTGTTGTGACAAGTGTTCCGTTGTTATTATGTATTAATTGGGTTGTACACTTGCAGGATATTATTATGCACCAATTTCCACCCATTTATGAGAATGATGTTGCACTGCGAACTGTTCAGTGATCAAACGTGATGATAATGTTGTTGGTGGTATGTTTATATTGCTGTGAAATTCAAAGCTGTACAGAATAATGTTCAAGGAACAGAATACTTAAGTGAAAAAATTTTAATATTACCAAATTCTTAAACATTTCCACTTAACATTGAAGAAAAAAAAGACCCTGAACGCTGCTTGAAACTTAATTTGGTTTCTTAGTTTTCGGGGTTAAATGAGTTCTTGATTCTTAAAAATACCCACAATACGGTAAAAGCATGTGTTGTTTTTAATCTGGCAACCTCTTGATCAGAACTGGGCATTTTCTACGACTGCTTCTACATAATACTATGTATATGTATTAGCTAATCCTAACAACAACACAGTACTGAAATACAAGTAGAACACCTCTTTAAATCAGCAGTATGTTACCTGCGGTAACCTCACTCGCCTCTGGCTCCATGTTTACGTTATGAAACCAGGCTGCACTGAACGTAAAACAAAGAAAACAATATAACGATTATTGTTTCCACATCCAATATGCAGTTAAGCCCTCAAACCACCAAAGTAAGCGAATTAGGTACGTGTCACCCAGAGGCGCAGCACCAAGCCCCCTAAAAGATTGACCATCGGGGGGCGGGGGAGACTGGGAGGATTTCTGGTCGCTCATTGGTTGATTTCTGATTACGTCCCGCCCCAAATGTGACTAACAAATAAGCAGCGTTTCTAGTGGTCACATCAGACAGTGTAAACAAACCAACCAACCAAAAACCACCCAAACAAACAAACCAAAATGTATATAATCTTATGTTACACGTGTTTTACTAAGAATAAAAATCAAGTAACTTACGGAAGCTGCGAGGATTTCTGATCGCTAATTGGCTGATTTCCGATAAAGTCCCACCCCTCAATGGCGACTAACAAACTAGCAGCGTTTCTATTGGTCACTTCTGATCACGTCAAACAATGTTTATAAACCAAACCTGTTGTATGTGTATAACATTTATGCTTGTATTATGTTCAAAAATGTATATAGTTTTAAGCCTTGATTTTATTAAGAATAAAAATCACGGCGACTTTTCTGACGCTTCGCATCTCCGCGACAGCAGGAGGCAGCAGTATCCGAGGAAGCTCAGACAAACTCTGGTGACGTGGAAGAGGCAAGCCTTCCTTCTGTTTGTTATTTGCTTGTCTGCATTTTCTCTGATGCGATCAATTTACGAAATGTTTATTAGAAGTGGTTCGTTCATATTCATTTAAAGGAAATACTTGATTAATTATAAGAACAGGGATGCATCTCCACTGCGGCTGACGAGCAGATTCAGGGTGTGACCTGTGTTTGGAAGAGAGAAGCTTTTGGTGAGTGTTTGTAATCGCATACAGTTTTTAAAATACATTTTTGAAAAGAAAGACATTATTACATTTACTGAAACACATACTTCACACATCCAGTCACATTATTTAACAAAGAACTTAAAACGAGGCTGAACCCTTAAAAATGAACCCAGTTGTGAACTGAAGTAGAAACAACTGTATTGGAGGCTTACAACTTTGTGCCCAGCAGAAAAACTCTGCTTCCAAGGAGAGTTTCTTCTCACAGGAAACGAAGTAGCAGATCAAAATATTTAATACTCGATTAATGTGTTCCCAATGAAATACAGGCAGATACTTATCCATCTTGCAGTACTGACAGATAGCTGTGTGATTCCTCGACGATGACTTCAAACACTCATTAAGAACTATCTTAAGCCTAAAGAATAAGAAGAATTTGTTTAAAATGTTTATATCTGTTATCAGTTTTGTAGACTGAACAGTCATGGGATCATTCGGGAGTCGCTTCCAGTCATCCCCTCGAGGTCCTGAGGAGGCAATAGAGAGGCCGTGCAGTGGAAATAAACGCTGCGAGTGCAGGAAGAGGAAGCGGAGCTCTCACTGTCAGTGCGAAAGCGAGCCTGAAGAAGATGACAGCACTCTGGACACACCTCGCAGGTTACTGGATGAAAATATGTTCATGATGTTGGACCAGAAATGTGGTTTATTAGTTTGTGTACGCAACACAGTCATGTTTTTATCTTGTAGATGCACAAACACTTTTACGTTCACGATCAGATATTTTTCATAGTTAAAAGCAGCCTTGGGACCTGCCGGGGTCCTAAAAGGGCAAGTAAGGAATGCTCCAAAGGAAATGAATCTACTGCTGGCAATAGAACAGACTTAAATAGAACAAGTTTTGAAAAAAGGAGGGAAAATAATAAAAGGCTGATTGTAGAGGCGTCATGCCCTGATTTGTCATCTTAACTGTAGTAACTTAGGAATGCTTGGAATTTTATTCAATTAACTTTTGTGTTTGGAGTATATTGATGAGAATGTGATTTTATTTGCATTTTTTTATGTATTGTTGACAGGAAAAAGTTGAAAAGCACTTCTAAGTACATCTACCAAACACTCTTCCTGAATGGAGAGAACAGTGACATCCAGATCCGCGCTTTAGGTCAAGAGTGGAACCTTCATAAGATTTACCTGTGTCAGGTTTGGACATAATCAGCAGGCTTAAAGAATAAATAATTGAACATTTCTTTGTTTTAATTCTGTGCACTCTCATTATCTGTTTGGAAACAGTCTGGCTACTTCTCCAGCATGTTTAGCGGGTCCTGGAAGGAGTCCAATATGATGGTTATAGAGCTTGAGATCCCAGACCAGAACATAGATGCAGAGGGTAAGGCATCTGAGATGATCGATTACTTTGACACCAAGCCAATCTCTAAATGACTCTTGTTTGGAATATTGTGTTTGTATTTTAAAACATAACTAGAAGGCTAACGTTTGCATTCAAACTTTGATGTTAGCTTATAAAAGTGCTTTTTAAAGTATTATGGAGGTGAGCGACATCATGCAAAGTTTCATTTCGATTTTCCCTAGCTGGGACAGTGACATTCCAAATTGGTTGCTACCGTAAACAATATAGTTGCTATGGAGGGGCTAGTGACATATAATAATTCCTTTTGTCACTGTCATATAAGCCAACCCCCAAATTTTTTTTTTCAAAGCTGAGATAGAGTTCAGAAAATGTGGCTGTTATGGTTAATTTAATCTTGAAGATATGTTTGTTGCCGTTTCAATTAATTTCCAAAGTCAATGGTGAATATTTAACCTTTTCTGGAGCCTCCAATACCTTTGCACAGTGGTTGTGATGTTCCTGCACAGACTGATAAGCTCCAAAAGTGTGTTCAAGTTCCTATGAGGTTCTCATTTAGACCCCATTCAAAGTCAATAAGAACCAGTCTGAAAAGATACAGCAGCATGAGTCAGACCAGTTTTTACAAGCCAACATTATGATTGAAATTCTTTTAGGATGAAAGGGTTTCTGAAATCCACTTGAATCTTAAGATCTTTTATAATCTTAACATTATTTCAAAGGTTTTAAGGATTTGATAAACCAGAGAGTTTCTAGATAACCTCAAAATGAATCCTCGTGAATCTCAGACATTTGTCCTTTTTTCACCAAGCAGCTTGGTGTATAGCCCTTTCTAGCGGTATGAAGGTCTACAATTTTGTCCCTTGTGTCTTTTGACAGCTCTTCAGTTTTGTCGGTTTTTAGGCAAAGTGGTGGGCTCGATGCTTAGCAGAAAGTTATGGAGTCATCGATTCTCCGCCCGATACATCGCCATGGCTCACAATAGAACCAAAGGCAGATTGAGAGAGTGGTGCGCACCTCAAACAAGTGCTATTTAATTCGAATCAACAAGCACGTCTTTGAGGAACAGAAACCTGGCTGAGGAGCAAGTGTTCAAATGCTTCTTTGACGCATTCATTTAGAAATAAAACAGAATGTGGTTTTTATTCTTAGAATCTGTCTCTGGAAATGCACCTATGCTGACATTCAATTTTGTTCACTTTCGGGGTCCGTTGGTGCCTTTCTCCAGCATACTTTGTCCAAGAAAGCGGGGGTACACCCTGAAAGCTCACTAGTCTATCACAGGCACTTGGTGTATATATAAAAAAATAAATATCTGTATGTGTGTTTATATTAGTAAAAAAACAACCCCTTTCTCACACTTTTGCTGCCAGAAAGAGCGAACTGGTAATGATTGATTTGAAATGAAAACTTCAAAGACTGTGAATGAGCAAATGTGTGAGAGAGCAAGCAAAACAATGGAGTTAATGGGTTTATTACCACTTTTTTACTCAATCAGATTTGGAATCGATAGTGCTACTAAAAGGATTGAGCTTTCTGATGTCGAGAATATCAACAAAAGACAAAGAAAATTTCTGTGGTGTTTTTTTACGACATTGAGTGTCTGCGTTCTCCACCTTTAGCACTTCAGGTGGTTTTTGGATCGCTCTACAGGGATGACGTGCTGATCAAACCAAGCCGCGTTGTTAACATTCTGGCTGCTGCTTGCATGCTTCAGTTGGTGAGTATCAGCATAAAGCGTGGCATCTACATGAAACTCCAAAATGAGTTAAGCTGCAATCACTGCATTAGAGACGAGCATTTACCGTATTTTTCGGCTCATAAGACGCACCGGCACATAAGACGCACCCAATTTTAAAAGAGGAAGATCTAGAAAAAAAAGATTCTGAACCAAATACTTTTGTAAAATATTTTTATATCAACTGTGTAGAAGTTAACAGCCAAACATGTAACATGAACAGACAGTAAACAGTAAAAGTAACAAAAAAAAGGCTGTAATGTTTTTCTTTGCCCCCACTCATCATTCTAAAGTCCACCATTCGTTATCACCATCACTGTTCCAGTGCAACATTGCCCCCACATTAGTAATACCGTAATAGCCAGTAACATTGCCCCCACATTAGTAATAATACAGTGTTTCTCAAACTTTTTTAGTCGAGCCCCCCTTTAAACCTTTAAAAGAATCATGATGTAAAATAATACTTATTTAATAATTAATTAATAATTATTTTAATGTAAAATAAATGTAACTACTCCTTAATGTTAAATAACTCATTATTTGTAGCTTATTCAAGTGACAATTCGGTTGCATGGTGTTAAGATATGATCCTTATGCGCTCTTACCTGGTTAGCAACACTACCCTAATTGCAGAACACGTTACTTACGTTTGTTATCTCGTATGTACATGTGTGAGATGTACCGTTGAGAGATGATTTGAGTTTGAGTTTATTAAAGAACAGTTTCAGTCATTGAGACCGTTTTGTTTTCCTCACGCGAGCAAGAGAGAGAGCTCATGGCAGCAGTTCCGCTCGTGAGTACGGATGTGGAAGCACCGCTGCGTAGCCAAAGGCATTGTGGGAAATGTAGTTTTTTTCTCGTTTTCGTTACGACCGCGCTATGGCAGAGATGGGCGATGACGTCAGCGCGCAGCGCTGGGTGTACAAATATGGCCGCGGCTTCGGCCTAGCTCCGGAGCTCTTACGCCTCTCATACGGCCGTGACCGGACTTCGCGGCGCTCTGCATTCGGTCGATAAGACGCACCAACTTTTCCCCCTCAGTTTTGGTGAAGAAAAAGTGCGTCTTATGAGCCGAAAAATACGGTACTTCTCATTTACATTTATGTATGTAGCAGACGCTTTTATCCAAAGCGACTTACAGTTCGGGAGTTAACAGAAGCAGTTGAAATCAAAGCTTCCTTCTCCCATTCGTTTTCAAGTAGCGACAAGAGGGGAAAACCTTATAATCAATGTTATGCAAATGTGAAGTGAATATCGCATGACACGTTTGTGTAAGATAATAAAAAAGGCCTTCTAATGAAGCAACTTCAATTTTTCTTTTAATATTTGTTTATCAGAAAGTGACTATTTTGTTCTCTTGGAGGCGTTGGATGGCAACGGTGCTTTATTCGCAAATGTTTTCCAGTTTTGCGAATGGCATCTGTGGATAGAAACATGGATAATGACAGACATGTTTCCCTTCTATATTTTTTTAGAGTGAAAATTTGTTGCCCACTAGCGTCCGCTCCACCAAACGCTGGCAACGAGTAGCGATTTCGTCTCTTTTGGTGTGCATGAGGCGTTACTCTACTAGGAGCTAATCTTGCTAACAGTTGTCACTTCAGGGTGAATTTAAGAAAGTCTTTATGTATTACGCAGATTTAAGATTAATAGAGTTTCTAACATTTATTCTATTTGCGTTGGTCAGGACGGTTTGATCCAGCAGTGCGGCGAGACCATGAAGGAGAACGTGAATGTGAAGTCTGTCTGCAGTTATTATAACTCTGCCACAATGTACGGCTTGGACTCCGTCATGAAGAAGTGAGTGCTCCTTGTTTGAATCACACTCTTCTATCAAGAGATTCACCATGTTTCATACCCGGTGTGCATTCCAGATGCTTGGAGTGGCTCCTCAATAACCTTATGACCAATCAGAACGTGGAACTGATGAAGGAGCTTGGGTACAGTGCCATCAAACGTCATGTCTTTGAAGTCATTAGAGTTTGGAAATCTCATAGTATTTCTGTGTTTGTAGAGGGGAAGTCATGGAGCAACTCATTAGGTCATCTGATTTATTTGTTATGCAAGTGGAGATGGACGTGTACACAGCGATGAAGAAGGTGGGTGCGCTTGTGTTGTGCACCAGCGGCTGCATTTATACGAGGCTTCCTCTCGTTACACACACTACTGCTGCATCAGTGTTATTCGCCAAGAGGAGTGTGCTATTGCAGAAGTCCAGACTATATAGACCACATGCGTCAAAACTCAAGACCCGCGGGCCAGATGTGGCCTGCCATGTAATCTAATGTGGCCAGCAAGAGCATTAAAGTTTTGAGTATCTAAAAAAAACGAAAACGGAAAAAGACTACATTTCCCACAATGCCTTTGCAAGTGAAACTGCAGAGCTGCCAACTCTCACACATTGAACGTAAGACTCACGCATTTGAGTGATCTCTCACGCCACACCTCCGATTTCTCACGCTAAAATTTTAATATGCGAAATGGGCGGAGCTAATAGTTTCTTGAGCCTGATGATAAAAGATGATGATCGATATGCATCGTCTTCAGTCTGTGAGGGGTTTTTTTTGCGAAACAATTTACAAAAATTCACTTTATTCAAAAATTCTTTATTCACTTGGACAGTTTGATAATTCATTAATGGAGTTATGTGGGTTTTCATAAGCTGACAAAAATCAAAAGGGTTTATATTATAACAAGCATACAATTGTTTCTATGCAGCTGAATTGTCACTTGAATAAGTTATAAATAATGAGTTATTTAACATTAAGGAGTAGTTACATTTATTTTACATTACATTCCATTACATTGTTTTACATTTATAAGTTATATCTGGCCCTTTGAGGACAGCCATTATGCTAATGTGGCCCTCGGTGAAAATGAGTTTGACACTCCTGATATAGGCTCTGAAATTCAGATGAATTTCTTTTCTTAATCCACATTAAACACAGTTTTCTGAAAAAGCATCTGTGCCTCGTTTACAATCTCATGAACACCCAAATGTTCATTTCTGCACTCGGTCAGTGCTCTCCATCTGTTACTTACAGTAAAAGAGATGGATGTCATGCATTTAAAGAGTTTTAAAGAAGAAAACAACAAATCCGTTCTTGTGCGCATCACATTCGGATGAGTTTCTGTTCATTTTTTTTTTCATAAAAATGCTTTTTCTGTGTGAAAAGGATAAAAGACTTTTGTAATTGAAGCTATATTGCTGAAGGGTATGAACTGCTAAACAATGAACAAAAAGTCATTGTTTATTCGACGGCTGACAAGCATTTATCAGTCCTTAATAAAATGGGAGAGAGAGAGTTGGGAGGGATGGGGAAACACTGTCAGGGTTCGAACAGGAACCGAACCTGGGTAGACCTGTGCAACAGCGCGGTTTGATAAAGTTCCTCTTTGGATGTACTGTGACTTTTTTTTTGTATTGTGATGTTTTCTATACTGGGAACACTAAACTTTTATTTTATTTCAGTGGATGTTTTTGCAGCTCAATCCATCCTGGGACGGTCCTATCAAACAGCTCTTGCTCGATGCAGACGCCTGGCTGTGTAAAAGAAGAAGTGGTATGTTTAGATCATACGTCGGCAACCCATGGCTCCGGAGCCACATGTGGCTTTTTCATCCTTCTGTTGTGGCTCCCTGTGACTTTGGAAAATAATGAGTATTTTATAAACATTTATTTTTATTTTAGTTTGTTCATTTAAAAATATGATTCTGAATTTGAAGATTATGGTAAACTTGTAACATTAAAATTAAAAGTGATTCATATTATTTTTTACCGACCAAAATATGCGTCACATCCGCCGATGTGTGACATTCGAATTCCTAGCGTCCCTCACGTCTGGCGTTTTTCCCAGCACACTACCAGTGTGATTTTTTTTTTTAACCCCTGCCTGGAAGGTAAATGATGGATAAATCCAAGAAAAGGAACATTTCTGAAGATAACAGAACGTATAATGCTACGTGGACAGATACTTTGCTTTCACTGCTGATGAAACTGGTTTACCAGTCTGCTTAATATGTGGTGAAAAATTGGCAACCAACAAAAAGTCAAATGTTGCGAGACATTTCAATAACAAACACTCTGCATTTGCTAAAAAATAAAAAAGGGAGAGGAGCGAAAAAAGGCAGTTTCAGAGCTGGTGCGGGTTTTTTTTGGTTTGCATTGTTCGTTCAGTGCTGGTGGATAACATTTGGATAAGTTAGGATTTTATCTCATAAATAAGAGGACAGGTGACTGCAGGCTGTTTGCATTTTTTGTTCTTGGTTTTTTATTTCTTAAATACGAGGACTCAAATAGACACCAAAATACTAATTTCAAATGATTTTATTTGAAATTAAGCATCAACAAAGTGTAAAATGCTTTTGTGACATGCCGAAATAATATTCTGTGCTCTCTGCAGCAGTTCGTTGATTTCATTTTCATAAACGCAATAGTTTTTTTTGTACATATCATAATATATATAATGATGTCAAAATGGGTTGTGGCTCCGGGTGCCTTCTTTTCATTGGGGGCGGTCCCAAATGGCTCTTTGAGTAAAAAGGGTTGCCGACCCCTGGTGTAATCTATTGAAAATGACGAATAAACAGATTCGTCACCCTCTAATGATCACTATTTTCCCAGATGCTGGAGAGGTGGAGCCCTTTTTAAACACAGATGATGGGGTTCACTTTGTCCCGGTGTTCAGACACATCCGTCTGCAGTACATCATCAATGACCTGGCCTCAGCCCGCATGCTAGAGCGGGACAACATCCTGCCACCTGGTAAGTGTTCTCATGTGTAGCTTCTAATAACCATTACCGGTATATAATTCTTAAATATTTAATTGAAACATTGTTCTGCAACATCGATTTCAATAAATATTGCAACATTTTTAGGTTCATTTATACATATGCAACCGCAAATGTTCAATTTTTGATGTGCATCATTGGGTTCCCGGACAACAGCATCTACGATCCTCAATGTTGCCTCATCCAGTTTTAATCCGCTTACCACATCAGTGATTAAGTGGATTTTCTTCATCTAATTTTGTTTTAGATTGGCTGAGCGCAGTGTACAAGCAGCAGTGGTTCGCTATGCTGAGAACGGAACACGATAATGATAACGGGTGAGTGACGTCCAAACACTTGGTCTGAGAAACTATAAATAAAATCTTGTTATTTGAGAATTCAGATGAGCTTTTGTCCTTGATCCAGACCACAAGAGGCCAGTAAAGGGGAGTTTGAACTCAACAGTATGCGGTGTGGCCGAAAACTGACCAAAGATGGAGATGTGAGTTACCGGAGCAAGGCAAGGATTTTCTTTTGAGATGGAAATGAAATGTATCCCTTTTTGTTTTCTCAGTACTGCTGGCGATGGACTGGATTCAATTATGGCTTTGACCTGCTGGTCACCTACACAAACCGCTTCATAATCTTCAAGAGGAACACACTGAGCCAGCCATGTGGAGGTGCTGTCAGCTTACAGCCACAGCGCCACCTGGCGTACCGGTGAGCTTTTACCTGTAAAGTGTATTTCAGTAATATTTAAAGATCTTATAATACATCCATGACATTTAATTTGCTTTAATGACCGCAAGATTATTATTACAATAGTTATATAGATGGCTTGCCTTGTACTGGTGGCATTTAAAACTTTTTTTTTTTTGTAAATGATGCCAAATTAGAACCACTACCATAAACCAACCCCCAGTGTCTCTGCTTTTTATTAGATGAGATAAAGTGTTACAAAATTGGTTGCCATTTCCCCTGTGACTTTCTTAAGCTAAAATAGAGATATGCCAATTTGGTTGCTATGGTAAACAGTTTGGTTGCTATGGAGTCAGTGAGATAATATAATGTTCTCCCATGTCAATATGAGTACAATGAACCTAGCCCCCAGGTCTCTTTGACTTTCAAAAGTTGAACCGGAGATATGCCAATTTGGTTGCTATGGTAAACAGTTTGGTTGCTATGGAGGGGTCAGTGACATGATATGATGTCCTCCATGTCAGTACAAGTAAAATAAAGCAGCATCTATGTCTCTGACTTTCAAAAGTTGAACTAGAGATGTGCCCATTTGGTTGCTATGGTAAACAGTTTGGTTGCTATGGAGTCAGTGAGATAATATAATGTTCTCCCATGTCAATATGAGTACAATTAACCTACCCACCAGGTCTCTATGACTTTCAAAAGTTGGACCAGAGATATGCCAATTTGGTTGCTATGGTAAACAGTTTGGTTGCTATGGAGGGGTCAGTGACATATGATGTCCTCCATGTCAGTACAAGTAAAATAAATCAGCATCCATGTCTCTTGACTTTCAAAAAGTTGAACTAGAGATGTGCCAATTTGGTTGCTATGGTAAACAGTCTAGTTGCTATGAAGGAGTCACATATGTTGGCATGAAACTTGCATTTTTTTGTCCCATTTGCACTGATTATCAACAAAGTGAATTATCCATTGTATTCTTTTATCAGATTGCGCCTTGCCTCGTTTGACAGCAGTGGAAAAGTGGTCTGCAGTCGATCGACAGGCTACCAGCTTGTCACGCTGGAAAAGGACCAGGTATTGTGCTGCTAACAAACAGAAAAAGATATTTTAATTCCAATGATCTCCCTTACCCAGGCTTCTGTGTGTCAGGAATACGTGGTGATGAATCTGGACAGTCGACTCTTGTCATTTCCTCTGTATGTGTGCTGTAACTTCCTGTACACTTCCCCATCCACCGAGAGGCAAGGTGATGCACCAGAACCTGAGAGCAGCGCCCGCAATGTGTCGTCCTGACCTGCACGACACATTTCGCTCACAATGTACCGTTGTAAATTCAACCATATTCTTCATTTGTAAATATTCAGGTGCCTTTTTAACGGTTTTCTAAACTGTAGTATCAGTGTCCGAGCATAGATTTCAGCTATTTCTGTTGATATGTTTTAATTTAAACACGTTTGTGTTATGCTGCTTAAGTGGTTTGTCATTCCAGTGTATTTTACTTGACTAAAGAGAGTATTTCGGTTAAGTTTTGTTACATTTGGTGCTATAGTAATAGATTGGCAATGCATGCATTTGTCTGAAGAGTGAACAGTGTAACAGTTGCTTTAATAACGGGACATTTCAGGACTCTGTTGACTGTTTTTGGTCAAATTTGGCTGGGCCAAAACATGTGACGGACAAGAATACTTTGAAACTGCACTTTTTCAACTGTTTACATCCAGCATTTTCATCCTCACAGAAGTGCAGCAATAAATCTGGTCTGAATAGAACAGGCTCTGTTTTTTATTATTATTTATTGTTGATTCAAAGCTGTTCTGCCGAAGTGAAGCATGGCACTAAACTGTGTTGACTGTGGGCTTCAGAAAATAGAGTGGACCAACCCTAGCAAATCACATACCTGCTTAAATCTTTATTTGATTTTCTAATTAAATTAACTGAAAATAATGACCTTGGAGCTTCAAAGCTGTGGCTCTACCTTTTCACTTCCACTAAACATTCTATGAATAAGGTTGAACAAGCCCACCTCTTCAGCACTGACAATTTACAGCTTACCCTCCTTGTGGAGGGTGTCAATAATAATACATTTTATTCACCTGCACCTTTTAAGCCACATATGAACACCCCACAAAGACAATAAAGAGAATCACAGGCTCTAGAGAGCATTAAATGTTTAGCGTTGAAATATAATTGCAGTCAAAAATAAAATGGGAAATGGCAATGAAAATATATTTTTTACAATTATGACCGCTCCCTAGCAACCAAACTGTCTACCATAGCAACCAACTTCATGGGGAAATCATAGTGACATGGTGGTTGGTTAAAATCACTCATTTTGGCATGGGGTACTTCGTACAAGGTCACTGACTCCTCCATAGCAACCAAAAATTCCACCATGGCAACCAATCACAAACTTTACTCATCTAGTTTTATACGAATTGTATACCGCATTTTGTTTTAAATTACAGTCGTAAACAGACAGTGTTGGTTTCTTTACATTTATTGTTTGTAAAAAACAAAAAAACAAAACAGTCACAAAACCTATAGACTTTAACCAAAATGACAATTTAAGGAACAACAAAGAAACACACTTCCATTCTCTTCATTGAGGTATAGCGTCAAGGTTGTCCTTTAGCCTGCGAGTCAAACTGGGGAGCAGCTTGATGTGTTCATCCACACAGTTACCCACACAGTTATCAATCAGCGACCGTACTTCTACCTCCTTTGCCCCGGAATCAATAAGGTCCTTGGCTTTGTCGCTACAGTGCATGGTACACCGCGATAAACGATCCTGTATGGGAATAAACAATTCAGGCAAATTGATGATGGTAAGAGTGGTGGTGTTTCAAGGCACACTTTAAATTTAAGCTGCAATTCCCTCACAAAGAATTCATTATAAAGCTTTCAGGCCAGAAAAACTCTGCAAAAATGGTTTCTGTAGAACTTCAATAACGAATATTTTAACAAATTTTCAAGTTCAAAGAGAAAAACTGGTCACTAAATGAAGCTGAAAATGTAGTGTTCCACTGAATCCAGGAGTTACCTGAAACTGCTCGAGTTCACTGGTGACCAGGCCCTGAGCTTTGGCCAGAGGCGTGTGGCAGCGCTCAATGCAGTGATGCACCTGCTGCATGGAGGCTCCAACATCTCCACAACATTCTGCACTGCACCGGAACATGCGCTCCTGCCCGGTTTTAGCATAGTTAAGACACTGATTTCGAATCAAGCAGGAACATATCAAATATTTGTACTGATTAAACAATGCTAAAATTATATTGTACTATTCAACAAGTCTCAAGCACATTTACTGAGGAATAATGAACAGATTGCCCAAGCTCAATCAGATTTGTTGGTCTTCTGGCACAAACTCTGGACTTTATGTTTGGGCCTCTAACATGCTAGAAAACAATACATCAGCCCAACTCAAGCTGTCTTACAGACCATCTGAGGATTATCTGTCCTATTCTTATAATCTTTGTTTTTCATGTTATCCTTAACCCTCATGAGATTACCAGAACCAAATCCTCTGAAACATCCCCACAGCATTACACTCCCACCACCACGTTACTCTGTGGGAACAGTGTTCTTTCTCCCAAAATCTCAGTAGCCAAAAAGCTCTAATTTTGTCAGGCCTGACTACTGCTGCAGTAAAATTTACTACAATTTTAATTCTAAAGTAACTGACATCAGCCTTGAAAACATTTGGCAAAAATGTACACATGAATGTCAAATCCTGTTCTAGGCCCTAGATAGACAGAACAGTGTTGAATAGTGGACTGGGTTTAAGAATATCACCTGCATCTTGCGGATATGCTCTCTCTCCAGACTCTGCACCATCTCCTCCACCGCATTCTGCACACGAGCCTGCTGCCTTTCTGCCATTTCAGCTTACAAAAACACGTGTCTCTAACAATTCACAATTCTTTCTTTAAAATATCTACAACAGCACTTCAGTAAGGTCACCTCCTACTATGCTTAAAGCATGCTTCTACGAATCGCGACACTTCCGTCGTGAAGTGCCATGCTCAAAGGATGCGGCTCCGAGAGCCGATGCTTTGTAGTGAATCAGAAGAGTCGACTCTTAGCTAGAAGAGCCAACCGGATGAGACAAAGTTTTTTTTTTCTTTCTTTTTTTTTTTAATAAAAGAGCTACGGGACATTATACAAAGAGAAATCATGCAGCTGATGCTTTCCTTGAGGTGAGGTCTTATATTGAGTAGCCCATCATCTACCGAGCAGAAGATGGTGCCATGTCAAGGCATTAGTTTTTCCACACCAAGGTGAAGATGATGGAGGGGGTGCTGTGTTGTGGCAACACCTGTTCCTTCCAAGAGAACCTCGAAGAAAGAACAAATCAGATTTGTGCAATAAAACATTTGAATAAAATATTAAACAAAAGAATGCATAACACTAGGCGATTAAAAGGCTTCTCATAAAATACGGATAATCCGAATAATTTTCAATACACCAATCATTCGTTTTTGCTAAATTATGGTATAATAGAGGCCTACAAAAATGTCAAGTCATAGAGAAGCTTAAGAGTCGAAAGATCCGGTTCTTCTTTAGGGGTTGAGCCTAAAGAGGCGACTCCCAAAAAGAGCCGAACTTCTCATCACTACGTCAATGTGAACTGTTTCCGGTTCCGCTCTTCAAGCGCACGAATCCGCTCGGCTGTTGTCGGACTACATGAACTTGTTTACGCACTTTATTACTTTTCTTCATTTATTAAGTTTCTTCATGTTTTTACTTTTTCTATTCGAACTTTAAAGAGGTGAGACTTTTATCGTTCAGGACTATAATTTCAACTTTGAAGCTGGTAACTGTTAAGTAATGTGCTTCACTGATGTGGTTCATCTAAAGTTTGACACCGATTCTTTTGAATGATTTCGCACTTTGCACTTCAGCGATTATCAACGCCCTTGATTAAATATTAATATTGTAACTATGTTAAGCTGTTTAAATGTGTTTTAATTAGGTCAAATATTTCAAAACGTCATAATAATGCTGAAAAAGCTCGGGAGCTTTTAAAGTTGTCAATTTACGCGGATTGCAGAACGGTTATTGTTAAAATATTGTTCTTTTAAATCTGATCTTTTTATTGAATCTCTCCCGATTCATTTACAGTGCTGATTTCTGTTACGAACTTATTTAAAATATTTATTAGGATGCAAAATAATTATTATTTTCTTCCTACTGAACAAACAAATGGGGGGGGGGGGCATGTATGTACAACAAAGGTGCTTACATCTCAGTAATACAGAAACAAGAAAGGAAAATAATTCTGAACGACTACGAAATCAGTTTTTCCCCCCAAATCAAAAGTTTTGTTAACAGTCAAATACAAAGTGGCAACAAATATTTAATATTATCATATTTAGCTTAACCTTTTCTACATGCATTTTCCCCATTAGTTCCAGAAAGCACGAATTATTTTAGGCTTTTTATTAAAATAGCTTTAAATTAATCATACCTGGCTGAGTCCATCCTGGGTCTGTTCCTATTGTTTTTACAATTAGCCCTTAAAAGCCATGTCCCCTCTTTTGATGCAGTGTATTGTTTTATAAATGTCCCGGAATGATCCGGAAAGCTCCTTTTATATGAACTCTATGGCCTTCTCTGGAATGGTACCAATTTAAGCAATTGGTGCCTCTTTCTTCATTTTGCTATTATTTCATTTTTGTGCCAGTGATGACATAGAAACTCCCTTGAAGGAAATTCAAGTATGCAATTTGCAAATCATGGGTGAAATATGCAGCTTATATCCATTTTGATAAAGTTCTAAAAGCAAGCTGATGCCATTGTTATGGACTTGGAATATCAAGGCGAATCTGAACAGTTCAGAACTGTGTATAACAGACAGCTTGGCTCCAAAGACGCTAGAGGATTCAAACGTGTCCATGTAGAACATTTTAAAGATGCTCTTTTGGAAATAGATTAACTTTTCCTTTAAATTAGCTAAGTTTGGGAATTTTTTTCCACTACAAATTTGACTACAGACATTTTTTGATTGTCAACTTTGCCCCAAGTACTTCTTATTCATGGTGTTTTTGGATTTTATTACGACTAGCTTTTTGTGTTTTTCAGATGGTTATGTTAGCGCATCGCTAAAATCTGGGAATGGCTTTGAGAAACTTGTCGTTGAAGACTTTCCTTTTTCTTGGCCTTTGCCAAATTGGACGACGAGGGTTTGCCTCTGCCCCTGAAATTAGAGATGCTCCAAAGAAAATTGGTATGTAATAAAAAAAAAAAAATTCAGTGGCATAACTCTTTAAGTTTAAAATTAGGTAGTTTAGTTCATATAGAATATATCGTAACAGTAATTAAATATTAAATGAATATACAAATTGTTGCTATGGTGATTTTGATGTCAGTAGTTCATTCATGGGCAACGATGAACTTTTTTTAAATGGGCGTGTTCTTTTCTGGTACCCATTGTTTTAATCTCGTTTCTTCTGCAGCAATAATTGGAGGAGGAATTGGAGGCACTTCAGCAGCATTTTTCTTCAGGCAAGAGTTCGGTCCTGGCGTAAAGATCGACGTGTTTGAGGAAGGGACCATCGGAGGTCGTTTGGCCACTGAGAGCATTGCTGGACATGAATACGAGACCGGCGGCTCCATCATTCACCCCCTCAACCTGCACATGAAGTTCTTTGTGGACAAACTCGGTCACTATCTTCTTCCATCTCATGTATTTTTCAGACACTTTCTAGATGACTTTCATTACTAGAACGTTAAATGAAACCTTTAAGAAAAATGGTTCTAATAACGATTTCGAATAGACTAATAACGATCTTTCATGTGTTGTATTCTTTGTACAGGTCTGTCTTCTCGTGCGGATGTGTCCTCTAAAATGGCAATCTTTGATGGGAGGGATCTGATCTTTGAAGAAAGCGATTGGTTCATTGTAAATTTCCTTCGAATGCTGTGGAGATATGGCTTTAACTTCATTCGGATGCACATGTGGGTGGAGAGCATTCTGGACAAGTTCATGAGGTTTGTCCTCTGGAGTAATTCTTGTGGAAACCAGTGCAGAAATTATTTAAAAATAAATGTATTAATGGTGTTGCCCAGCGTGCCCAAACGTTTTTCAAAGAAAAGTGGTTGCGGCACAAAAAATTGGGAAAAATAATTTTTCCCGAATTACTTTTTTTTTTTTAACAGGATGACAAAAAGGGAAAAGATTAAAACACAGGGCTTCGTTTAAAACTATTTTTGAATGTTCACTTCTTGAATTCAAAGCCTGTAAACTGTAAAATAACACAGAAGAGTCTTCAAAGGGGTTTGGATCATCACAAAAAAAAATTTGACTGAGATTTTAGAATTTTTCAATTCACAAAGCACATTTGATTCATTAGATTTGTAAAAAAAAAAGCCTTCAGTTTCTTTAGCTTCAGTTAGCTTGTGTTTAGCGTCTGCTAGCTCTAGTGATGCGAAGTTCGGATCATTTTTCAGAGTCAGATCAGCAAAATGAACAAGTCTTTAATTGAACTACTTTGTTCATTTTAGTAAAATAAAACCAATAAACGTATAAAATGTGTGTATTTTTATTCTTTTGTCATTAAACAGGCTAAACTCGAAAAACCATAAGGATGATGCGCGTGCACCACTGAACGAATTCCTCCTGAGTCACAAAAAAAATTCAACTTGTCCTTTTTTACATTATGTTGACTTTTTGGAAATTGATAGTAGAGATCATGTGTAAAAACATTAAAAGTGTGACATCTACCGCCATCTTCTGGTGGCTTTTAGTATGAGTGCATTTCAAACCAAGGTCAACATGGTTGGTTAGCTGCATATTACCACTTTTAGAAGCGAGACTGTGGGTGGAACAAACGTCTAATAGCTGGAAAACTGTTGTTTGTAGTATTTTAGTGGAATAATATGGTTCTGTCTAATAGGATCTACCAGTACCAGCAGTTTGGCTATTCATTCTCCAGTGTGGAGAAGATGCTGCATGCCATGGGTGGAGAATCATTCCTTACATTGGCCAATCAGACGCTGGAGGAGGCGATGATGGCTGAAGGCTTCTCTCAGCTCTTTCTCAACGATATTGTAGCACCGGTCACACGAGTCAACTATGGCCAGAGCGTCCGGATCAATGGATTTGTGGGTAAGTGTTTCAGAGCCACTCTTTAGTCTATTTGATTCTGAATCATCTGGAAATGATCAATTCTTTTTGAGGAATCGTTCAGACTCTCCAAGTAAAGTGATTTCAGATTACTAACCCCCTGCAAAAAGCAACGGATTGCCTCTAGTTGAGTTTAATTGAGAATTAATAAATGTAATCAGTAAACCAATTAGATTAGCAAAGAATATATAAATAAAAGTGGAACCATTACTTACAATTTAATTGATGTCACTATCAACATCTCACCATCTTCGATGTGCCACCAGTGAAAGAAAATACCACAAAAAGAAGCACGCCATTCCCAGATTTAGTTTCTCTCTGTACATTTCCCCTTTTGTTCAGTCTCATTTTATACAAATCCCCCATAGTCTAGTAGGGAAACATTGCATTTAGCTGAAAATGTACAAAGCATAATGGTAATTACTATAATGAGTCTTTGATATTGATTCAGAATCATTTAAAGCCTTGTGAACTGGTGGTCAGTCAATATATGCAACAAAGGTTCACTCACAGAGAATAATGTACAAGATTTTAAGCTGTAAATGCAAATTACAATGACAATCAGTTCACACGGCTTCAAATGATTCAGAGACATTGGGTCGACTCATTTGAATCATTCACTATTCATTTGGTATAAGTCGTATCTCCAGCTGCATCTCTATTTTCTCTGCATATTACTACTGTAGGCCAGTGCTAACATTATAAAGAATTTGCAGGTGGCCTTCCGATTTATTTTCGTATTTTGTATTTTCTTTCCAAAATAACCGTTTTTGAGCATTGTTTTGCTTAAATGTCAGTCTTTGTTTTTATTCAGTGTAAATTGTTATTGAATTTACAAAAGCTTTTGGATGGACATCTCAACCCATCATCTCTTCTGCTCTCGGGCAGGTGCTGTTTCTCTCGCTGGAGCAGGCTCTGGTTTGTGGGCTGTGGATGGAGGGAATAAGATGGTTTGCTCTGGACTCCTGTACCACAGCAAAGCTGAAGTTGTTCCAGCTCGTGTTACAACAATCTCCATGAAGTCAAGACCTTCTAAAGCTGGTACAGATCTCTTCAAACATTGTGGTTTCCTTTAATATTGACCATGAAAACATATAAAGTGTCCTTCTAGTTTTGTAATTTATAGCAAAGTGAACAGGAACTATTTGAATGGATTTTGGTGGAATGCCCCTAAAAGAACGGCTCGACCGATATTGATTTTTTTTATTACCGATACCAATTATTTGCATGTTTATGTGCCCGATGACCGATATTCATAACCAATATTTATTTACAATTATACTTCTGTTTTTGACACAATGATTACAACACCACTGAACTGAACAAACCGTTTTATTTATTACAATCACTCCCTCCTTGCATACAAATCAAAACTCTTATACAACAATAAATAGAGGGGTCTGAAAGTGCACTGTTACTAAAGTTTTTTTTTTTTCAAAAATAAAACCTTCAATGAGGTAAAAGGCAGTCTTTCATGTTAAATTTAATATTCATATTACAACAATAAAAATATTTTATGAAAAGCATGAGCAGCAACACTAACATTTCCAATAAGCAAAATAAATATAGACTGTCTGTCTTCAAGCACAGGAGTCATATCAACTTTGCAGAAATGTAACTTCATTTTAAACTACAGTTTTGTTAGGTTTATAAAGCTGTTTATAGGCTAAATAGTGAAGAATAATTGGCTGGATAATGTTAATTTACTGAGTAATATTCTGAAATATTGAAATATAACAAACAAAACATCGTTTTTTTATTGCATTTCTGATATGTTATATCACAATTACAATTTTGAAAAAAAAAACAGTTTTTGTTGTTCTAGATTATGAAATGCGTGCTGACAAAGCGCATTCAATTTCTTAGTTATATTTATTTAGAATATGATTATTAGCGGAATGATGGTTATATAAATGTTAATATAATTCGGGGTGTTTTAGTGAATCTTGTTAAAAGTTATATGCGTTGGCTGTGCTGAAGCATTTCATGAGCATCAACCCGCTGAGTCAACTGCAAAATGGAAGCGACTTCACGAGGCGAATGAGGAGCATATAGACGCTCATTAGTGGCTGTATTTAATTCAGGCAAGTTACCGGTACGTCTTTATTGGAACAGGACATGACGGTTTATTTTAGCATTCGTGACTCCGACTTCACAAGACGAATGAGGAGCATATAGACAACAGAGAGAGAATTAAATTCAGCGCTTTTATTTACAACATGTGCTTATTCATGGCTGTATATTATTTAATCCAGGCAAAGTTACGTCTTTATTGTGACAGGATTTGACGGATTATTTTGCGTGACTCTGTGAGTTTGTCTTTATTTCTTAGAGCCAAGCTGCATAAATTACATATCCGTCATTTATGTAACACATCTAATTTGTGCATTAATAGCTGTTATGTTAAATAAAGTTTACTAAATATAGCAAAGCAAGTAAGTATACTTTACCTGTGCACGCAGTTGTTGTTCCCCTCAGACGCTGTGCTGCAATGGCGATCATTCGCGTAATTCTCAAAACGCCCACAAGATGGCGCCGTTTATCGGTGAACTCGATATTACAAAACCGATAACCGATTATGGTAAAATGCTTAAATATCAGGAAAAATATCGGTAAAACGATATATCGGTCGATCTCTACAATTTGTATTTTTTTTTTCTCCATTTTGTTATGGAAAATGGCCTGATATAGTTCAGACCCTGTCCTCCAATACTGCTGCTGCTCTCACTTCCAGGCTGACAGATATAGGCTTTGCAAGAAACAAAGATAGCGAAGCTGTACAATAAATGGGTTTAATTGAAAAAAAAAAATTACATTTTAATGATATTTTGACATTTTTGTGAAGTGTCGTATAAGATAGTCACCAAATTCTTAAAAGCTTTCCAACAGTATACAAGTTTTATCAAATTTTGCACTTTTTTCCCCCCAAACTTCAGGTCCTGTCTTGAGTTTCTATGAGGTAAGCTATGTGGGGAAATCCGGTGCCTCCCATTCCACCTATGACATTGTAGTAGTCGCTACCCCTCTCCACCAAGATGTATCTGAGATCAACTTCTCAGGCTTCTCTCCACCCATTCCATCCCACTTCCCTGGTCAATACCACCAAACTGTGGCCACGCTGGTCCATGGTCATCTCAATGTATCCTATTTAGGCGCAAAAGACAAACCGGAGGACTTCTACATTTCTGACATCCTCACAGTAGACAACAAAGCCTCTGATATTAACAGCCTGAGTGCTCTGGATCCAGTAAAAATCCCCAAAGGCTACACTTTGCTTTCTGCCAGCCATAAGAAAGTGTGGAAGATCTTCTCCTCCCAGCCACTCTCCCAGAATCACCTGCAGCGGATCTTCTTGTCCTGGGATTCAGTGTTTGAGAAACGTTGGCTGGCGTATCCCTCCTACAACCCGCCTCAGCGCAGGACGCCTCCATTTGTTCTACATGATCGCCTCTACTACCTCAACGCTGTGGAGTGGGCGGCTAGCGCAATGGAGATGAGCGCCATCTCCAGCCGCAATCTGGCATTGCTTGCTCATCACCGCTGGTACCAGCAGACTGGCAAGATTGACCAAGAAGACCTGCACACCAGACTCAGAGGTGAACTTTGATGCAGGGCTTTGAGTTCGGAACCAATAAAACCTCGTTTGGAAAGGAAGACTTTTATTTTTGACACAAAATTGGTCAGATTTTGGGATTGCATTTTTGTATTCTCCTTTACTAGATGTTTACTTGTTCAAGGACCCAACGGTTCATTTTGGCTGTAGTGACCTTGTTCCTTGAGGAGGTAGAACCTCTACCTTTTGGCCAGTCCAAGCATTGACACGTTCCAGCATTAAGAATAGGTTGGTATAGATATCGTCAACAAAAATCCATAGATGGTATTCACTGACGTCATACTACCACCAGGCCACACCCTCTTCACTGAGACTGAGTGGCAAAACAAGTAATAAAATGTCTTGAGTTAATGAACAAATGCAGAACCCCAAGATATTGTGATTACAACTCAATTAAGTTAAAAAGAATTGGACCCAATTGTGATCCCCTCATAAGATGACTAACTTTCCGTGGACCCAACTTTTACTTATGACAAAAAAAAATAATTTTTCGAAAAACATTTAATTTTCAAACCGTTTAAAAATTGTAGCACTTATGTAAGTAGTCAAGAATTTGGGTGAGTTTCCAAAACTGACAGTGAGTCAGTTCTATTTTTAATTTTCTTGATTGTTTCAGGCCTTTAATGGAGTTCATATTTTATTGGAAATACTGTCAAAAATCAAAAGTAATATTGTATAACACTTAAGCTAAAACTGAATGTTTTTATTTTAAATAGAAGAGATTTACTAAATAAAAAAACACTATTTTTATAGTTGTACAATTTTTGTAACGTCTGTGTTTTCGTAGCTTCTAGTACATCAGCAATACTGCAAGACATAAAAAATACACATTTACATTTTTTAATTGTAATAATGCTACACAAGTAAATTTATTGCCCTAGGTTTTGTCTAGAATCAATCTTGCTACTGGTTTTTTTAATCATAATGAGATGGAATAATTTCATATTATTGAAGACAAACACATTGTTCATTTCAGGTAAATTTCTGATGTTTTTGTTCTATGATCAGAGGGGGAATATTATGAAATTATCCAGCTGATTTAATGAAGAGACCCTGATTGCCTGCACTATTGATTGCTCCAAAAATGATACGGAGCAAAGCAACGGTATTGATTTCTATTAGCATTATGTTCAGTGGGTCCAAGTTCAGTCTAGTTCTACAGCCTCAATGACTTCCATTAATTGCAGTGTTACTGCTGATGAAGACAAGAATGTGGATTTAATATATTTTAAATGACCAAATGTAATTAATATTGATTGATTAAAAAAAGGTATTACCACAAATATTTGTACCCAACAACACCTACATTTACAAACATGATTATTATCATCACAAACATATTTTAATGGACAGAAAACAAAACGGATCACACATAGAAGACAGAATAAAATGTTTCATGTGTTTTTCACACAAATGAATGGCTTTATCTTTGACTCAAATCCATTCTTTACAACCATGGAAGCATCCGTTCATGACTTTGATTCTAGAGTGTTTCCCGTCACTTTAATTCAGTTTCACAATCAAGTGCTGTGTTTTCTTTTGAGGTTTCCTTAAGGTTGCCAGATGCTGCGGTGTCTGCTGCACTTTGGATTTGCATCTTCGATAAATTCCCATAAATGGTCATGGCCTGAGGACGGAAAAACATGGTTATTGGAAGGATAAGAAATATTGAGGTTACGGCTAAGCTCCATTTCCATCATGTAAGGTAAAGGGGTGTCCCAAATCTTTTTTGGGATGAAGGAAACCCCCTGTTCCAAGAAAACAGGGATGCTTGACAAAGGACCAGCAAATTAATTTTAAATATTTGAAAGTGAGATGAAATGGAACTCCGCTCTGTTAATGTTGGAGCCGTACCTGAGTCACCATACTGCTGATGTCCCCTGTGTTTGAGGGCAGTAAGATGGTGTTTGACTCCTTGGCCAGGTTAGAGAAAGCAGAAACGTACTGCTCAGCCACAGATAGCGATGCTGCTGCATTTCCATTCTGCAAATAAGAAAGATCAAGGTGTTAGTTAAACTCGCTGGTGGGTTCTTCTCCGTTATCATTGAATGAGCGGAGTAGGTTGTACCTGCTGAGTAAGTGCTTCAGATAGCAGCCGGATGGCTTTGGCTTTAGCTTCAGCTTTTGCCAATACAGCATTAGCTTCACCTGAACACAGGAGAAAAGGTTTTGTACATCTTTGCATTTAAGGTAGGGGTGTAACGGTTCACGGTATGTATTGAACCGTTTCAGTACGGCCTGTTCGGTTCGGGACACTTGCGTACCGTTTCGGTATTCTGTATTTTTATTAAATGATATAAATGTATTATTAGCGCGATATTAAGCGCAGCGGAACAATGTTCCTAGGCGAGTTTC